>PVIJ01003561.1:0-61862 GCA_004024925.1 Scalopus aquaticus
TTTTTTTTTTTTGTTTCCATTTCATTTAGTTCTGCTTTGATTTTTATTATTTCCTTTCTTAAACTTTCTTTTGGGGTTTTTTGTTGTTCATTTTCTAGTTCTTTGAGATGTGAGATTAAATTGTTTCTTTGACCTGTTTCTTGTTTCTTGATGTGAAACAAGAACAATTAAATATACATTTAATCTGTCTAGGGCAGAATAGCATTGTATGTTGCATGTGAGTACTGTGGTGATGTTCAAAATAATAAATTGATGGTGTTGAATGAGGATTTTTTTCCAATCAATGGAATATTTTATATTTTTTCGTACTTGTCTAGTTTCTGATTTATAATGTTTTTGACAAAATGTTTTTACCTCATAGAAAGAGTAACTCCAGATCCTTCTGCAGAAAATGTAAGAGACATGAATTGACAAAAAATGTGTTAGGGAAGCCTAAAACAAAATTAGAACAAAATGTTTGTAGAGAAGTCTGTGTAAACCAAGGAGAATAGGTTCAGGGAACTTAAGCCAATATATTGAGAGAAAAAAAATAACATGTAGACCAAAGAGCATTTTCAGTAAACTTTCAACTGCCTTTAATTCTACTAAAAGTCTAGCCTTTTTGCATGTTTAAGGGCAGAGGGTGGCTGTATAGACAAAGTTCAGTAAGGAGTGAAGGAATTATTCATCTTTGGGGCTTGAAAAATGTGCTGTTATGGAAAAAGTTGCTTTTGGGGCCGGTGTTACACAAATTCCTTGTCTTTGCTGATGTAATTCTGAGGAAAAATTGTATAGTTTTCTTGTTGACCTATGTTTTGTTACTCTAGCACTGATCAGACAGACAATACAGTTTCCATGCTGTTTACCTGTTTAGCAAAAGCTGTAATATTTAAAATGTTTTAAATGGGTCTCCCTGGTGGTGCACTGGATTAAGCACAGCGCTGTGAATCTGTCGGTGGCCTCGGCGTGAGTTCGATGCCTGGCCGGGGAGAATCCCCCATGGGGCAGCAGACCTCTCCTGCTGTGCCCGCTGCTCCCCTCAGCAGCGTATTTTTGTCAATCTGCCTGTTCTGCTCCCCACTCTGTCTCTCACTGCCCCACACCTCTGGCCAGCACCCCACTTGTATGCAAAAATAAAAAATCTTAAAAAAAATGTATATACATATAAAAAATTGTTTCAAATACATTTTCTTCTCTGTACTAGTTCCTGTTTTTTGTTTGTTTGTTTGTTTGTTTGCTGGAATTCTAATGTTTTATCTCTGTAATCCTGTATTTTATTTTATAGATTTATTTTGTTTACTTTTCAATAACTTTCATATAAATTATCATATTTGAACTTCTTATTAACCCAATGAAATTAATAGAGCCAATTTAATTACTTAAAACTTTCAGTGAGGAAGCTACAACACGGCAAAATCCAAAGTCTTAGACCAGTGCAATTTTTTTTTTGTTCATTTCATGAGTTGAGAACTCCTTAGATAGCTCAATTCAACGAAACCATGTGTTGTAGCTAAGAGTGAACTTTAGAGTCACACAGATTTATGATGATTTCATCAGCTAAGCAACCTAAATTCTATAAATTTTAATTCTCTGCTTGTATAATGGACATGTTATCTTAACACACAAGTGTTTAACATAATGGGATGTGAAATGATTGATGAAGTACCTAGTAAGCTATATTGATACTCAACAAGTTACTATTATTATCAATATATCTCGTTCATAAATAGAGGCTAGGTTTAATATATAAAATATTATATGTGTGTGTTTATACATATATGTTTATATATAGCTAATACAGTTTTTTAGTCATTTGCTTTTTCTCCATTTCTCTAAGCTCTCCTGTGATAAATTCCTTGGGGATAGAAGAATGCATTTTGGTTGTGAATTTATTTTAATTTCTGTATTCTTTTCTGTTCCATAAATACTGTTAATGAACTTCAGTAAGTATAATTTTAATTATTTTGATTTGAAAAGATAATTAGACATACCAATTTATTTTTTAAAAGATTAGTGCAATATTTTTGAGGTAATATTTGTTTATAACATTGTGTTTTATTTTATTTTACTTTTTTTTTTTTAGAGATTTAGGCTCTCCCCCTTCAAGTGTTGTTACCATACCACAGCCTTTTATATTGTGGGTTTGTTGCTTTAACTTTGACATTTTGCAATATTGCACGAAAATGGCTTGGTTTAGCTGTGGATGGATTGCATTACACAAACTTTCTTTCTTTTTTAATATTAATTTATTTTTTATTTTCTTACATCATTTTTTTGTTTTTTATTTCTCCCCTGAGGTGTAGTCCCCATAATTCTCTCACCATGATGGCATACGTGAACCATCACCATAGTCCTTGTCCCTTACGTTCTTCCTTCCTTGTTTTGAGGCCTTTCCCTCCCCATCTCCTGCTATAGCCTTAGCTCTATGGTTTGCCTGCAAGTTTTTGTATTTTTCCTGATCGTTTGTTTGGTTTCCCTATCTTCCCTCATAAATGAGATCATCAGATGTTTTTCTTTTTACTTTTGACTTACTTCACTTAGCATAATACCTTCCAGCTCCATCCATGTTAATGCAAATGTCGTGACTATCTTTACTGATCACAGAGAAGTGTTCCACTGTGTAATATATACCACATATTCTTGATCCCATTCATCTGTTTTGGGGCATTTAGGTTGTTTCCATATCTCACCTATTGTAAATAATGCTGCAATGAACATAGGGGTGCAGGTTTCCCTTCAAATTAGTATTTTTGTGTCCTTGCAGTGGAATCCCTGGATCATATGCTAGATCCATTTTTAGTGTTTTAAGGATCCTCTACACAGCTTTCCACATGTTGCTGGACCAGACTTCATTCCCATCAGCAGCCATTTCACAGATTTTTAATTAGTAATTGTTATTTTAGTCTGAAATAGAAAATCAGTGGTAGCAAATTTAATTTCACTTTATTTTTTAATATTTTATTTATAATGTGTTTATGTTTTTTTCATTTAATTTAACTGAGAATATAACCTAAATTAAAACACTAAGGAAAAGTCTAGGAAAATACATAATTGATAATCCAGTTTTAATGGTTTCTTTTTATCATTCTAGATTTTAAAGCACTTAAAAATATAGCATTTTTCGTGTTTCCAGAGTCTTATTATCTTATATTATGCCTTCAGGCTTACTGATATAAGTGAGAAAAATTCCTGACTTTTTTTTCATCACCTTTGTTTAGCTCATATTTTTGGTTTTCTCTTCAATTTGATGCCTATGTATTTGCTTAATGATAATTATGTAACTCAAAAGTTGCCAACGACAAAGTATAATCCATTTTCTATGTCATTTAAGTTGGGCAAGACTTATTTTTTCCTAGATAGGTCAATAAGTTTTTTTCACATTTAATGAATGTTACTCTTATTTGTAGTTCATGGAAAAATGTATAATAAAGTAAGTGTTATGTATTGGTTTGGTCTGGAGGGACTTAAAGGAATCCCTTTAAATTCCTTTAAAGTGGGAATTTTTGTTAGGTCAAGGAGCTAGTACACAATATGGTTTGTGTTCTAACACAATTCTTTATTCTTCTGATAAAATTGTTACTTTGTTTATGGTTGTTAGTTTCTAAGTGATTTACAATAACATAATGCTTGTCTTATAATTTCAAATATTTTTGTGTTTATGGGTATATTCTTTTTCTTAATTACAAAATGTATATTCTCTTTTTGTTTTGATTAGCTTGGTAAATTTATCAGTTTTATTGTCTATTCTATGAACCAAATGATTTATTTTTGTCAGTTTTATGTGTTCTTATTAATTACATTATGATTTCCTTTTTACTGTCTTTTTCTCACTTTTTGTTATTTCTAATTGAATCTTTCTGACATCTTGATACAAATAAAATTACTTTTATTTTTCAAAAATGAAATTGTCCTTTAAGTTTATTGATTTACCTCTGAATATGTTCAGAAAATCACCTATATGGGCCTCCCTGGTAGCGCAGTGGTTAAGCGTTGTGCTGTGGAGCTGTAGGCAGCAGCGACATGAATTCGATGCCCGGCTGGGGAGATTCCCACATAGCGCAGCAGACCTCTCCTGCCTCGCCCGATGCTCCCCTCAGCAGTGTATTTCCATCTATCTGCCTGTTCTGCTTCCCACTCTGTCTCTGGTGAACCTTCTCGCTGCCCCACGCCTCTGGCCTGTACCCCAACTTGTATGCATAAATAAATAAATCTTAAAAAAAAAAGAAAATCACCTATATGTCAGTCATATATATTTACATTTTAATGATTTTCAAAATAGTTTAGAATGAATGTTTTATTTCCATTGTTTATATTTCATAATATTTTCAGAAAACCTTTTTCTAAATAAAGCTAAATTCATTTAGGTTTATTCCTACATATTAGTTACTAATTTCTAATTTTACCCATTATGGTCAGACAATATTATATTTATGAGTTTTGTTTTAAAAAATATACTGATTTTTTTTGCCATAATAACTGACAATATTTTGTATGGTTCCATGAATATGTTAACAGAAGACATATTTATGTAGGATAACACTTTTGATTTTGCACTTAATAAATTGCAATTCTTTTCATGTTGATTTCATTTGTTTAGACCATCAGATCATGGATATTCACATTAAAGCCTCCAAATAAAATTGTGATTTTGTGGATGAAGGAGTGAAAGGCAGAAGTATGATAACGAGATAAATCTATTTTGGTCTGAGATAATGTTCTCCTGTGATATTTGTGGCTGCTAAGCTATTTACTTAGGAGCACAAATTCAACATATCTTCGATAAGATGTAAAATATGAGTTGGAGTGTTGCTCCACCAGTTTTCTGACTTCTTCTGCTTTAAAAATAAAAATATGTATCTGATAGATAAAATTATTCAATCTATGCTCACAACAATAGAATTAGAGAATTTACCCTTTAGTTAGATTAAAAATTAGTTATTGGTGTTATCAGTGATTTATGTATCTGTGCCTTCATGTTTACTATCATGACCACTAGAAGAGACAGTTTCCAAGGGTATACCCTGTGTCAGCCATTATTATGAGAACTGAAATTTTATTAATCATCTTGATCTCCTACAAATTATCTTCCTTCCCACCCTAAAAGTAAGCAGATCATGTTCTTACAGTTTTACAGTACTTTCTCTCATTATTGTGTTGGCTTTCAAGTTCAGGAATTTAGAAATTACATGTTAAAATAGGAGATTATGTGTTGTTAGCTTAGATATTTAATTTCTGTGATCTTATTCTGTTTCATCCATCATGAGAAGTGAATATTTCAATTAATTATCTACATCTCTGGAAGGGCATTCACTCATCTGTCAAGTGTATTTATATCATCAAGCCATGAGAATGTCAGTTTTTTTTTTTTTAAAAGCATTGATGGCTCTTTCTTGTTTTATGGCAATTTTTTTGTCATTCAAGGTGATCACTGAAAAAATAAAAAACACAACTTTGCACTCTAGAATGTCCTGAATTTCCTTAGTTCAGTTTTCTATACTAGAAAATATAGATAATAACCCTAGAAGAAAGGAAAGGAAGGGTGATTGAATGGACATATTCTGCAATCTCAAGTGTTTGTATGGTGAGGGTGAAAACCATATATTGATAAGTACCTAGACTAAATAGCTAGGTATTAATTCATTTACCAAAATATTTTGATCCAGTAGCATGATTAATTTTTCTCTATTTGAAATAGTATTCTTATCCCCTTATTTGGGGGACAACAAAATGTAATAGTAAAGAGTTATTCTGGTTTGTGATTAGCATAAAGATGGAAACCTCTAGAGTTGAACCTGATATGTACGCTGTTAAGAACATAGGATTACAAATTTTTAAGGGAAGTTAGCCCAAAAGATGAATCATATATAGTTAAAGATCAAATCTTTTCTTTAAACTTGACATATCATTATTAATTTTGTTGGAGTAATTTCAACAAGATAGCCAGATTAAAACTGAGTTGCAAGATAAGAGGAATGATTAAAAAAATAAAGAAAATATAGCATACCTTCTGAAGATGTTGTAGGAAGAGGGGAAGAGAAAAGTTGGTATTTATTTTTTTTAAAGTTTAATTGAATTTTATTATAAAAGCTAGCAAGACATTTGTGTCATTAGAACTACTTATTGGACTTATGCTTACAATGTGTACTTTATTATTATTAATATCTTTTACATTCAGCGAGGGAGGGGAAAAATAAGGGCTCAAAACAGGGGAGAAAATAGCACAAGGGACTATGGTGATGGTTCACGAGTGACTAGGTGGTGGGTAACCCTTGGGGGAAAATTGTTATTTAACTGTGGAGTTTAAGGGGATAAAAACAGGAAACACTTTTACTAGAAAAGAGATGACTTTTTTTTTTTTTTTTTTTGCTAAAGAAAAAATACCAGGACAAAGGAAGATGATGACAATATAGATCTGAGGGTAGCAAGAGTTCTCTATAAAGAGCTAGAAAATAAATATTTTAAGGTGTAATCTGTAGAGTCTCTGTAGCAACTATCCAACTTTGCTGTTGCATCATAAAAGTAGCCATGGGGGAAAAAAAACATAAATAAATGCACAGATATTTTTTCCAGTAAGGCTTTGTTTGTAAAAACAGACAACAAGACAGACTTGACCAATAAATCATAGTTTGTCAACATCTGATAAATATAATAGAGAATAACTAAAAAGATTAGGGGAGGCTATAGGGTAAGGTGGTATGGAAGTAGGAAAGCTTTTCAGGCTTGATTGTGATATGGATATTCATGGAAAACACAACTAGTGACTTCAAGTTTTCTAAAGAAGAGAACAAACAAGCCTATTAAAATGAGTAAGTGTGGAAGAATAAGCACTTGAAAGACAATCATAATGATTTAGCACATTTTTTTGTTGTTTGTTTGAGGGAGATGACTGAGGAAACTAATAAAATATAGTGCCCAACAGAATGTGGAAACAGTCACTTTGTGGAAGTTACTATTAGTGTGTGTGACTTCCTTTCCCATGGTGCTTTCCTTGGGTAGAAAGACCAACTGACTGTTGGTCTTGGGGTATGGGTTTTGCTGAATGGGCATACATGAAATATTGAATGAATTTAGAATCAAAGATATGGGAGAGAAAATAGTTCAAATAAATAGCTATTAGATTCAAATTGAATAAAAAAGAAAAAGATTAAAAGGTATAAGTAAATTGAGAGGCATTAAGAGTAACAGGCCTCTATTTCTGTGAGGGTGAGGAATAGAACTTGAAAAAGGGAATGAATAGCTGTTAATAAATTGAGGTCAAACCTGGACCACCAGTGTGCTGTTGTCTGACTGCTGCCTGAATATGTGCTGGGGGAGTCCCACTTAGGTTCTGCCTCCAGAGTCACTACCTCAGAAGCCTTGCAACCATGCCACTTGCTATAATTTACTCCAGAGAAGGTCCTAGGTACAGTACCTAGCTCATGATAAACACCCCAGAATAGTTATAGAGGAAGATCCATGCACCATCTAGAGCAGAGCAACCTGAAAGCAAACAGTGGGGACAAAGGAAAGCACAGATTGTCTAACAAGTCCTCAGGGGAATGATAAACCACAGAAAGAAAACTAATCTCAGGAACCCAACAACACAGACATGGAGGAGCTATTCTGCCTATCAGATAAAAATTCTAAATTGCCATAGTTAAGGAAATCAAAGAACTGAAGCAATACAAAAAACCCCAGAAAACATAAAGAACACTTTGAGAAACACAATCAATGAACAGAAGATAAAGACTGAAGCTTTAAATAAGAAAATAACAGAACTACAGGATGTAAAATGATCAAAGTAGGAGGTAAAAAAAAAAGAAAGAAAGAAAAGAAAATTCCAGAGAAAGCCATAGAAATAAAATAGACAATATGGAAGAAAAAATCAGTAATCTGAAAAATGCAGATATGAAAAGAAATAAGATAGAAAAATAGAGATAAAAAGGAAAAAGAATGAGGAAACACTTTGAGAATTATCTGACACCCTGAGGGAAGGAAATACAAGAGTCATGGGTATACCACAAGGAGAAGAGAGAGAAAAGGGAGCTGAAAAACTAAGTAAATACTTGAAGGAAACTTCCCAAACTTCGGAAAGGAAATGAAAATAGACATACAGGAAGCTAAAAAGACAGCTAACTAATAAAATAAAATCTATAGAAAGACGCATAGTAGTAAAGATTCCAGTAGTCCAAGACAAAGAAAAAATAATGAAGTTGATGACGATGATGGGGAAAAAACAACGTATAAAAGGATATCAATTATGCTAAAATTGGACTCCTCTGAAGAAACACTACCAAGAAAAGAATGGAGTGAAATAATCAAAATGTTCCAAGGCAAAAACAATCTCAGCCTATAAAACTGTATTCTGCAAAGCTCTCCTTCCTATATGAGGGGGAAATAAAGATCTTCCCAACAAAGTCTTAAAGAATTGGCAATTATTAGACCCTCCCTCGAAGACATATTGCAAGGAGCTTCATGGTTTAAACCAAAGAGA
Organism: Scalopus aquaticus; assembly: GCA_004024925.1. Classification (NCBI taxonomy): domain Eukaryota; kingdom Metazoa; phylum Chordata; class Mammalia; order Eulipotyphla; family Talpidae; genus Scalopus; species Scalopus aquaticus. The sequence goes on from PVIJ01003561.1 coordinate 8,453, forward strand.
GGAATGAAAAAAAAAAACAAAAACTGTCACTTTGAGGGATGTGTCTTTCAAGATTTTGCTGAGATGTATGTCGTGTAGAGTTTTGCCAATATTTTCTTCTATACATTTTATGGTATCAGGTCTTATATCCAGGTCTTTTATCCATTTTGAGTTGACTTTTGTGCAGGGTGTGAGGTAGTAGTCTAGCTTCATTTTTTTGCATGTGGCTGTCCAGTTTTCCCAGCACCTCAAAGCGAAAGAAGTGAAAGACAAGATAAACAAATGGGATTACATCAAAATAAAAAGCTTCTGTACAGCAAAAGAGACATTAACCAAAACTAACAGACACTCTACCAACTGGGAAAAAATCTTTGCACGCAATACATCTGATAAAAGACTGATAACAAAAATTTATAAGGAACTCACACAACTCAACAAAAACAAAGCCAATAACCCAGTCAAAAAATGGGCAGAAGAGCTCAAAAGGCACTTCTCCAAAAAAGAAAAGCAAATGGCCAACAGATACATGAAAAAATGCTCAACATCACTTATAACCAAGGAAATGCAAATCAAAACCACTATGAGATACCACCTCACACCTGTGAAGATGACACACATTAAAAATACAGGCAACAACAAATGCTGGAAAGGATGTGGAGAAAAAGGAACTCTTCTACACTGCTGGTGGGAATGTGAACTGGTCCCACCACTATGGAAAACTGTATGGCGATTCCTCAAACTGCTCAACATGGAGCTTCCATACAACCCAGCAAAACCACTTTTGGGAATCTACCCAAAGGACACAAAAACACTAATCCGAAAGGATACATGCACCCGTATGTTCATTGCGGCTCTGTTCACAATAGCAAAGGTATGGAAGCAACCCAGGTGTCCAAAAATAGATGATTGGATCAAGAAGATGTGGTACATATACACAATGGCATACTATTCAGCATTCAAAGAAAATAAGCCCATGCAATTTGCAGCGACATGGATGAAATTAGAGGGGATCATACTCAGTGAAATAAGCCAGAAAGAAAAAGAAAAATATCAAATGGTTTCACTTATAACAGTACTATAGGGAAACCATATAGGAGAGAGACTGTCAGCGGGGGTGGGGGCATGGGGGGAGGGGATGGTAAGGGCACAAATTGGAATAGAAAAGAACACAAGGGACCATGGAGATGGATCACGGGTGAATTGGTGGTGGGATACCCAAGGGGAATACAAAATGTAAAAAGCATAAATAACAATAAAGATACATATTAAAAAAAAGAAAAGAAAAAAAACTGAGCAATCTATTAAATAAAATAAACTATGAACAATATGACAGTAATGGACTTCTGGACTTCCACATATCAATAATCACTCTAAACATCAGTGGACTGAAGTCACCGGTAAGAAGACAGAGTAGTGTATTGGATTAGAAGACAGAATCCAACTTCTACTGTCTCCAGGACAGGCACTAAAGTTCCAAAGATAAAGATTGAAAATGAAAAGTTGGAAAACAATTCTACAAGCAAGTGGCACCCGAAGGAATGCAGGTGCAGCTATACTTATATCAGATAAAATAGGCTTTCAACTAAAATTGGTGACAAATGACAGGAAAAGACACTGTATAATGATAAATGGGGCTATATACCAAGAAGACATATCACTCATTAATATATACGCACCAAATGAAGAAGTACCAAATGCACTAGACAACTACTATTAATCTGAAAACAGATACTGAAAAAAAATATGCGGGAGGGGACTTCAAAACCACACTTTCATCCATGGACAGATCAACAAACAAAATAAACAGTGACATAATTGCTCTAAGCAAAGATCTAGACCATGTGGGCCAAATCAACATTTATAGGACACTGCATCCCCATAAAACCAAATACACAGTTGTCTCAAGAGCACATGGATCATTCTGCAGGATTGAGCACATACAGCATCACAAGAAAATATCAACAAGGACGTGAAGATTGAAATCATACCAAGTATTTTCTTTGACCATAAGATATCAAACTAGAAATCAACTATAAAAAAACAAGGTGATTGTCCATTACATGGAGATTGAACCACATGCTACTAAGAGAGCACTGGATTAATGAGGTGCAATTGCCAGTTCTCTTTGATTTTCTCCAGATCACAGAGAACTCTAGACACAGAGCTAGAGAGTGTTGATTATAGAATCAATATAGGATTGGGGTATACCAAAGCTAGCATATATGCTTATGGATAGCACAGGTCAGTATGGTGCTTTTGAGTATGAATTATTTTATTTATCTCTCATTACGGGGATCTAAAATGCATAACCAAAGGCAATAAATACTGCATTAGTAATTATGGATGCATTAAAAACTTTTCCTTTCCCCATGAGTAGAACCAGAAATATGAGCTAAAATAATAGAATATAATCCCCCTTTTAATGGATTACTCAAGAGAAAGAATGAAGTGAGTTATCACAGGATGAAGCTATAAAAATGCTTTTTATTAATATCTGTTTGGTGTAATTGGTGTCATTACTTTGTTTCTGATAAGAATTTTTTCTCTATGGAAATTTAAAATTATTTTTATATTATAAAACAAATTATATATTTTTAAAAGATGATGTCCAGGAAATGCAAATTTGTTATTAACTGTATAGCACACATCCACATAATTTTTCCCTACAACTTTTCGATACTTAATTTTTGAGAGCCTCTTCATAGGGCAATGATTTTGTAATAGCAATTTCAATATAGAAAATAGAAAGATGATTCAATCTTTTCTCTATCATGAGTCTAAATTTACTCCTGGTATTTGATAATTTAGGAAAATTTATTTTTCCTTCACACATAAAATGTTTGGTAATTCCATATAAGTTGATGATTATTGTAGAATTTGGGAAAGCCATATCTTGTACTCTGATATGTTTCCATTTTCATAAAAGCCTGTTCTTTAATGTAGGTTTACCATCATTTATAAATATACTATAAATGATTCTTTTAGATTTATTTAACTTTTGTTCCTCTGAATTATTTCTCCTCCTTCAGTATTATATTTTTCCGTTTATCTTGTCCTTTATGTGTTCTTTACATTTTTGGCCAACTTAGGTTTTCTTTTTTTATTTATTGAAAAATAATTGACATGTAACATGTAACATATGACATGTACAGAAAACATATGGCATATAACTTGGTGAATAACTTGCTTATTTGATACATTCATATATTGTACACATTAGTACTATAGCGTTAACTACATCATCTCATATAATTATCATTTTTGTAGTGAAAACAATCTTTACTCTCAGTAACTTTAAAGTATATAATTCAGTATTGCTAAATGTAATTACCATGCCTGTGCATTAGATCCTCAAACTTATTCATCTTATGACCGAAAGTTTGTACCCTTTGACCAATATCTTCATATTTTACCCATCGCCTAGCCTCTTTTAACAACCACTCTACTCTCTCTTTCTGTAAATTTGACATTTTTAGAATCCATACACAAGTGACATCATATCATTCAATATTTGTCTTTTTCTAATTTATTTCACACATATATACATATACATATATGCATGTGTGTGTATGTATGTGTACACACACACACACACATATCCATTCTCCATCAATGGAAACTTGGGTTGTTTCCATATCTTGACTGTTTTGAAAAATATGACAATAGACATGGAAGTGCACATGTTTTTTAAAGGTCCTGTTTTCATTTCCATACTATGTCATGTGTAGTTCTATTTTTATTTTTTGAGAATCTTCCAACTTTTTTACAATGATTACATCAGTTTACATTCCTACTAACAGTATATTAGTGTTCTCTTTTCTTCACATCCTAATACTTTCTAACTCCTATCATTTGGATGGTAGACATTCTAATAGCTTTGAAGTGATGTCTCTGGTTTTGATTTTCCCTTCCCTGATAATTAGAGATGTGGAGCAGCTTTTCATGTACTAGTTGATCATTTGTATATTTTTTCCCTGCAATTTTTGGTTTGTTTACTTTCTGAGATCCTCTTTGTAAGACAGTGATTTTGTAATATCAATTCAGGCTCGTTGCCCATTTTTTTTTGTATTTTTTAAAAATTAATTTTTATAGTTTATTGAAATTAATTTATTAATTTATTGAAATTGAATTTAACATACAATTTACCTACTTAAGATGTGCTATTCAACATATTCATAGTTTATAGCAATCACCATAATCAATTTTTATAACATTTTTATAACATTTTCATCACCTCAAAAAGATTCCTTATACTATTAGCATTCAATATCCACTCTATTCATCCTTGCCTGTCCTCACTCCCAATATGAAGACTTTGCACAGCACAACACTTGATATATTACATTTACTTCCTATTGATTATCTTTGTTATCCAATACTTATTATACCGTATACCCTAAATTCATAGGATTATGTTCTTTTTCTAGGATGCTGCATCTTAGTAAATTTGTCTTCCTTAGTACGCGGCGATGGTTACTAAGGAGAATACTAAGGGGAATTTACTTGTGTGGGTGGTGGTGTAATAAGTAATATTACTAGTAATTACTAGCGAGTGTATGTTTTCTTTTTTTAATTGCATTTTTTACAGCTGTAATATTGGTTTAAAACACAACACCATATGTAATTCAGAGGTATAGGTTCACCCCTCTATAGAAGTATGTTACCATACTACACCTATCACCAAGGCCCCCCCCCATAGTTCTGAATCATAGTTCCATAGCACCCCTCTATACTTTCTGATATGCCACCCATGCCATCTGGTAGCTTCAATTTTATAGTCTGTGTTTTTAAGGTTTCTTTTTTTTTATACATACAAGTTGGGGTACAGGCCAGAGGCGTGGGGCGGCGAGAGGGTTCACCAGAGACAGAGCGGGTAGCAGAACAGGCAGATCAGAAATACACTGCTGAGGAGTGCAGCGGACAAGGCAGGAGAGGTCTGCCGCGCCATGTGGGATTCTCCCTGGCCAGGCATCGAACTCGCATCGCTGCTGCCAACAGCTCCACAGCGCAGCGCTTAACCCCCCTGTTTTTAGGGTTTCTTTTGATTTAGTTTTGACTATTCCTTTGTTTGTCTTTATATTCCACTGTGGATTAAATCATCCATTCTTCTTGCTGTTCATTTATTCATTCATAAAATGGGAATTCATTCATACCTATTCATTGACTCATTCATTGTCTCGTTCATTCTCCTTCCTATTCATTTCACTTGGTATAATTCCCTCAGCTTCCTTCCATGTTGTCACAAATGATAACAGTTCATTTTTAATAGCAATGTAGTATTCCATTGTGTGTGTGTGTGTGTATACTATATATTCTAAATTGACTCATTTGTCATTGAGTGCTTATATTGTTTCCATAATTTGGTTATTGTAAATAATGCTGCAGTTAACACAGGAGTGCTCATATCCATCAGAAATGGTGTTTTTCTATTCTTTGGATAGATATAAGGGAGTGGAATTGCTGGGTCATATGGCAGATCTATATTTAATATTTTGAGAAACTTATGTGAAAAATGCCACTAGAATTTTGATAGGGATTGCATTGAATATATAGATGACTTTGAGTTGTATGGAAAATTTCACATTGCTTACTTCAATTCATGAACTTGGGATGTCTTTCCATTTATTTGACTTTTGTTTCTTTCATCAAAGTTTAAAGTTTTCAATTTACAAATCTTTCACTTCTTTATATAATGTATTCATATTTAGTATATCACTTTTGATCATATTGGTTTCTTTTCATTCAATTTTTCCATTGTCAATGCATGAAACATTTCTGATTTTTGTATATTGATTATATAGCTTGCAACTTCACTGCATTTATTAGTTCTCATGAATTTTTAAGTTTATTTTGTGGAGTGCTTAGGATTTCTCTACACAAAAATGTTATCTTCAAGCAAAAAAATTTTTCTTGTTATTATCTTATTTGGATGCATTTTATTTTATTTTTTTAACTCTTTTTTTTTTAAGATTTATTTATTTATACATACAAGCTGGGGTACATGCCAGAGGCGTGGGGCGGCAAGAGGGTTCACCAGAGACAGAGTAGGGAGCAGAACAGGCAGATCAGAAATACACTGCTGAGGGGAGCAGCGGGCGAGGCAGGAGAGGTCTGCCGCACCATGTAGGATTCTCCCCTGCCGGGCTGGGCTTCGAACTCGCATCGCTGCTGCCAACAGCACCACCAGGGAGGCCCTTTTTTTTTTTTTTAACTCTTATTAGGTACTTCCAGTTGAAGTTGGGTAGATGTAGTTGAGCATAGGCACTCTGGCCTTCTTCCTGACTTTAGGGAAATGCTTTAAAACAGCATTATATTACCAGTGGGCTTTTAATATATGATCTTTATTATGTTGAGGCATATTGCTTTATACTCAATATGCTGAGTATTTTTATATTGAAAAGAAGTTCAATTTAATTCATTTTTTTCTGTATCATTATATGTTTTTTCTGTGTCTATTGAGATGTCATTTGACTTTCATCTTTTTTATTTTTTTTAAATTTATATTTTATGTATATATTTTTTACATTATTGTGTATTCCTTGTAAAAGCCCCACCACCAATTCACCCATGAACCATCACCATAGTCCCTTGTGCTCTTCTGTCCCCTGTTTTGATCCCCTTCTCCTCCCTCCCTTGTAGAATGTCTCTTATTTATGGTTGCCTGCTTCTTTATTATTATTGTTGTTATTGCTATTTTTTCCCTCCTGATCCCTTTTTTTGTCCCCCTATAGTCCTCCTATAAGTGAAGCCATTCAATATTTTTCTTTTTTCCTTCTGGCTTATTTCACTGAGCATGATCCCTTCTAGCTCCATCCATGTTGCTGTGAATAGCATTAGTTTATCTTTTTTTTGATTGCTAAATAGTATCCCATTGTGTATATGTACCACATCTTCTTGATCCAGTCATCTATTTTTGGGCATTTGGGTTATTTCATATCTTACCTATAGTAAATAGTACTGCAATAAACATAGGGGTGCAAGTATCTTTTTGTGTCCTTTTGTGTATCTTTTGTGTCCTTTGGGTAGATTCCAGGGAGTGGAATTGCTAGGCCATATGATAGCTCCATTTTTAATACTTTGAGGAACTTCCACACAGCTTTCTATAGTGGTAGGATTGCATTCCCACCGGCAATGTAGGAGAGATCCTTTTTCTCCACATCCTTGCAAACATTTTTTGTTTCTTGTTTGTTGTTTTTTTTAACGTGTGCCATTCTCACTGGTGTAAGGTGGTATCTTATTGTGGTTTTGATTTGCATTTCCTTGATTATGAGTGACGTTGAACATTTTTTCATGTATTTGTCCATTTGCATTTCCTCATGATGTATCACATTCATTGATTTGCATTTGCTAAACCATCCTTGCATCTCAGGGATAAATCCCACTTGATTACAGTGTATGATTCCTTTAATGTGCTATCAATTTCAATTTACTAGTATTTTTTTGAGATTTTTTGCAACTATATCTATTAGGCATATTGATCTATAGATTTTTCCTTTCTTGTAGTGTCTTTATATAGCTTTAGTACCAGGGTAATACTAACTTCATAAAATGAATTTGGAAGTGTACTTTCTCTTCAGTTTTTTCAATTCTTAAACAATTCCTCTTTAAATATTTGATAGGAAAAAAGTGAAAATTCAAATAAATAAATTCAAAAATAAAAGGAGGGGCCTCCCTGGTGGTGCAGGGATTAAAATATCAATGCTATCAAACTATATAGCCAGCCACTGAAGCATGAGTTCGATCCCAGGCCCGGGAGTTAATGTACATGGTGTAGCATACCTCTCCTGTCTCACCTGCTACTCCCTTCAGCACTGTATCTCAGTAGATCTGCCTGTTCTGCTCCTTATTCTGTCTTTGGTGAATCCTCTCACACCTCTAGCCTACACTCCAGTCATTGTATGCATAAATAAATAAAAATAAATCTTTATTTAAAAAATCAAAAATAAAAGAATATTACAACTAATACCGCAAAAAATTATTATGAGAGTATATTGAATGTTATATGTCTCAACAAACTAGATAACTGAGAAGAAATGGATACAGTCTTAGAAACATAAATGTACTAAGACTGAATCTTGAAGAAACAGAATATATAAAAATAGACTATTAATGAAAAGGAGGGCAAATCAGTAATCAAAAACTCACAATGAAAAGTCCAGAGACAGATTGTTTCACTGATGAATTCTTCACTTGTGTAGTTTCTGAACTACTTGAGTCATCCTTATGCAATACCTATTTTTTTCTGAATTAAAAACATACATAAGGATGACTTAAAAGGAACTAAAATATTAAGCCCCAAATATGTACTATGCCTCGTGCTAAGAACATTATGTATCTTATTTCACTTACTCTTTATAACAACCCACACATTAAAGATATTATTTCATTTCTTTAAGGCTAAGAAAATGAAAAAAACTTGCCCAAGTGTACACACTGAGATAGAGTGAAGCCATATATTTAAATTAAGTTTAATTCCTATGTTTATAATTTGTGTTTTTTTAATATATATTTTTATTGTTATTTATGTCTTTTACATTTTCTATTCCCCTTGGGTAACCCACCACCAATTCACCCGTGATCCATCTCCGTGGTCCCTTGTGTTCTTTTCTACTCCATTTTGTGCCCTTATCCTCCCCCTCCCCCACTCCCCAAGTGTCTCTCTCCTATTTGGTTTCCCTATAGTTTGTAGTACATCTCCTAATCTATTTTTATTGTTGATGTTCTTCTTTGTACGGTGCATTACAGTAGGCTTTTCGATATTAAAGTTCTTTCTTTTGAGAAATGGAATTGTGGTTTATAAATTAAGACTTAAATGCAAATATTGCAAATAAAATGCCTAATGTATTCTCCACCAAAAATGTTTTTGAGAGAAAATCACCCACTGTAGTCTTTTAAACTTTTTTTTAGATTTATTTTATTTATTTATGCATACAGGAACTGAGGGGGTAGGCCAGAGGTGCAGGGGGTGAGAGGATTCCCCATAGACAGAGTGGGGAGCAGCACAGGCAGATACAGCTGAGAGGAGCAGCAGGAAAGGCGGGAGAGATATGCTGCACCATGTGGGTTAGCTCCCAGGCCAGAATAGAACTCATGCTGCAATGGTTGGCCATAGCTTGATAGCACTGAGTCTTTAACCCCTGCATCACGAGGGAAGCCCCAGTCTTTTAAGCTTTAATAACATACTATCATGTTCTTTTAAAAATCTTCACTATAGTGCTTAACCTCTGCTTGAGTAAATATTATTTCTCAGCATTTCACATTAGTTTATATCTTCATTAAATTTCTAAACGAACTCTGAATGCTACTTTATAAACTTAAGGATACAAAATTTACAATTAGTTTCAAAAGTTTTATTCTCTTGTGAGCATTTCTTCTATATTTGAAGAATTTTATTTGATTGTCTAGGTTTTAGTTGTACCTATATTTATTATTTAAAGCACTAATATTTTTCAGATCATCTGGTTAATTCTTGTTGTTTTATATATCATGAATTAGAATGATAATATTAGAATTTTGAATACACGCTTCCAAGAGTCAGAAAATAGTCGTGCAATTTTTTTTCCTAGCTAGTGCTCTGTTGTTCTTTCTATCTTTATATGTTTTCTCCCTGCAATCTCTCCACCATAGCCACTTCAGGGCAAATAAAAATCTCATATTTTTCTGTTAGAGTCCAAAGATGCTAATTCCAAAAAAAAAAAAAAAGAAAGAAAGAAAATTGGACAGAAGTGAAGTCTCCTTTTCAGTCTATATAATGGAAGGAATGTAGCATAATATCTACCATACTCAATTGAAGCAAGTCGTAAATGGTTGTATAAGTTCAAAAGAAGAGAATTGGACTTAATTTCTTAATAAATATTAGGTTCTACAGGAGTATGTGGAATAAGAAATGTTACATTTATATTTTGAAAAATAGTCTCCCACAAAAATGCCATGTGTAAAGCCAAATAAAATATGTATCTTTTCACACTGAATGAGGTAAGATGTTTACATGTTTTTATAAACGTATAAAATACCATTTATGAATTTGTCTATTGTAAGAATGACTCGATTTATTTCTTAAGTCTCATCAGTTATAAATCATGAAATAGGCTCAGTGAGTTTATGGAATTTTCTAAGACCACTTAGAAAATTCTAAGGCCATTTCACTTACATCTGAATGGCAAAGCCAGAATGCAAATCTTGTTTTTCTGACTCCAAAAATCCATTCTTTCCTCCCCTCACTTCAGTAAGAAATAATCACATGGAAAAATAATCATTTGTTGCTTGAGTACTTGTTTATCAGAATATCTTCCCTTTTAGTATTTCAATATTTTATATCAATGTGATACATCTGATGTATTTGATAAGTCAACAGTGAAAAATTTCAATACTCTTCTTCAACAGAAAAAGTTTTCGATACCATTTTAGTCATAAGTACAATTTACTAGCATATTAATTCATAAATGATTTATAGCTATAATACTAGTTGTATGCATTAAAATAATATGTTGATATACCTACCCAACTCTTTGACCAGGCTATGGTTTCCTTGAAGTCAGGAAAGTGACTGATTAAGAGTCCCCGTAACCTAAATAGCAAAGAATACTCATAATAATGAATGTTCAAATAAATAAAACCATTGGAAAAATTTTGTGTGTGCTTCTGTTGGCCAGATTGATTAAAAAGAAAACCTTGTCATGGTACGTTTTTTTTTAATGGAGATGCCTAATAAGGATATGGAATCTAATGAGGATGTGTAATCTGTCTTTGCATAGTATAAAACAGAAATTAACTACAATGAATGAGATTTATTTAGTTAAAAAAATAAAAGCAAAGATTTCTCATTGTTGGTGGGAATGTAGACTCGTTTAACCTCTATAGAAAACTGTGTGGCTGTTTCTTAAAATTTAAAAAATAGATCTACATTGTAATTTGGCAATTCAACTCCTAAGTATCTACCCAAAACATACGAAAACACTAATCCAAGAGGAGTCTGTGTACATTGCTGCACTATTTACAATAAAAATCTATGAAACAACCTAAGTGCCTAATAAACAGATGAGTGGATTAAGATGTGGTATATATGCACAATCTAATACTAAGCGATGAATACCACTTTGATGAAAATTTGAGTGGATTATGCTAAATGAAATAAGAAGGAAAATGACGAACATGGTATGGTTTCGCTCATATGTGGAATATCAAGGGCATACAAAAGGTCATACAAAACAAACTCTATATAATCTGACTTTAGAATTTAGACTGCCAGAGAGGGAGTTTGGTGGGAGGAAAAGGGAGAGGGTGGAATGTGCTATGAGGGAAGATTATGGCTGTTTTGGTAGTGGATGTGGTTTGGTAACGTATATCTGAATAGGTGTGCTCCTCTACCTGTAAGTCATATACAAAGATTTAAACCAATATTTCCTTGGTAAAAAAAAAAAATACACTTTAAAAAATAAAAGTTAAGGAAAAGGTATACTATAACTCAACAATGTCATTTTACATATGGAGAAACTAAGCCTAGAGAGATAATAGTACTAGTATAATTTAAGGTCACAGAGCTAAAGTTTAAGAAAGTGTTCTCATCTATAATCACTTGCTCTTTTATTTCTTCCAGTTTATTCCTGATTAAATGTTCAATATATTACTAGGATGAGTCAAATGTTTTTGACAGTTTGGTAAGATTATATTTCACATTATATTTCATATTGGAGTTGTGTCTCTGCATAAACAACTTAGTTGGGATCTTGAGATACCATGCAACTTATATATCTGACGATTTTGTGGAATAGCTTTCCTTGGAGAAAAATAAATAGAGCACTAAATGTAAAGTCAAAATTTAAGCACTTACTCTGTTTTGCTTAGCCAAGAATTAAATGTTTTCTTGTGGAATGGGTAGTGTTACTAATTCTCACCTGGAGATTAGAAAACTATGTGTTTTTTTTTTGAAATGTGTATGTTTAAGTTGGGGAGGATTTTGTTTGTTTTCACCATGACTAGAAATGATACTGACAATTAGTAGTTAAATCCAGAGGTGAAAATATTCTCAAATATGTGTGACTGATTCACACAGTGAAATATATTATTGATAAAACGCCATTAGTACATATGTTGAGAATCAGTAGAATCTTTTTCTAATTCTAAAACTAAACTTTCAGATTGTAAAAGTTCTCGATATATCAGACTCCTTGAGAAAATCTGTTTGAAATAGAATACAAAAAGACATTCCAAAAGATCAATGAAACCAAAAGCTGATTCTTTGAAAAAAAAAAATACACAAAATATATGTTTTTAGTTAGACTCACTAAGAAAAAAAGGAGAAAACTCAAATAAATGGAATGAAAAATGAAAGAGGAGATGTTACTACAGACACTTTAGAAATCTGGAATATATATTACTGTGAACATTTATATGGAAAACAAGTTTGAAAACATAGATGAGATGGGCACATTTTTTTAATACATATATTTCTATTGTTATTTATATCTTTTACATTTTGTATTCCCCTTGGGTAACCCACCACCAATTCACCCATGATCCTTCTCCGTGGTCCCTTGTGTCCTTTTCTACTCCATTTTGTGCCTTTATCCTCCCCCTCCACCGACCCCCCCAAGTGTCTCTCTCCTATTTGGTTTCCCTATAGTCCTGTTATAGGTGAAACCATTCGATATTTTTCTCTTTGTTTCTGGCTTGTTTCGCTGAGTATGATCCCCTCTAATTCCATCCATGTCGCTGCAAATTGCATGTGTTTATCTTCTTTGAATGCTGAATAGTATGCCATTGTGTATATGTACCACATCTTCTTGATCCAGTCATCTATTTTTGAACATCTGGGTTGCTTCCATACCTTTGCTATTGTGAACAGAGCCGCAATGAACATACGGGTGCATGTATCCTTTTGGATTAGTGTTTTTGTGTCCTTTGGGTAGATTCCCAAAAGTGGTATTGCTGGGTCGTATGGAAGCTCCATGTTGAGCAGTTTGAGGAATCACCATACAGTTTTCCATAGTGGTTGGATCAGTTCATATTCCCACCAGCAGTGTAGAAGAGTTCCTTTTTCTCCACATCCTTTCCACAGCATTTGTTGTTGCCTGTATTTTTAATGTGTGCCATCCTCACAGGTGTGAGGTGGTATCTCATTGTGGTTTTGATTTGCATTTCCTTGATTATAAGTGATGTTGAGCATTTTTTCATGTATCTGTTGGCCATTTGCTTTTCTTCTTTGGACAAGTGCCTTTTTATCTTTTCTGCCCATTTTTTGACTGGGTTTTTGGCTTTGTTTTTGTTGGGTTGTGTGAGTTCCTTGTAAATTTTTGTTATCAGTCCTTTATCGGATGTATTGTGTGCAAAGATCTTTTCCCAGTTGGTAGGGTGTCTGTTAGTTTTGGTTAATGTCTCTTTTGCTGTACAGAAGCTTTTTATTTTGATGTAATCCCACCTGTTTATCTTGTCTTTCACTTCCTTCACTTTGGGCGATGTGTCATTAAAGATTTTGCTGAGATATATGTCTTGTAGAGTTTTGCCTATATTTTCTTCTATAAATGTTATGGTTTCAGGTCTTACATCTAGGTCTTTTATCCATTTTGAGTTGGTTTTTGTGCAGGGTGTGAGGCAGTAGTCTAGTTTCATTTTTTTGCATGTGGCTGTCTAGTTTTCCCAGCACCATTTATTGAATAGACTGTCCTTGTTTCAATGCTTTTTCTTTGCTCCTTTGTCAAGATTAGTTGTTCATAAATATGCGGCTTTAATTCTGGGTATTCTATTCGGTTGAGATGGACACATTTTTAAAATTATAAAATCATCCAAGACTGAATAGGGAAGAAACAGAAACCTGAACAAACCAATCACAAGCAACGATTGATAAAGTAATCAAGACTCTTCCCCAAAACAAAGTCCAGAACCAGTTGGCTTCACAAGTGAGCTCATAGATAAATTAATACCTACCCTGCTCCAACTCTTTCGAATAATTGAGAGAGAAGAAATACTCCCAAACACATTCTGTGAGACCAACGTCATTTTCAGACCAAAATCACACAAAGACAAATCAAACAAAATTACAGACCATCTCCCAAATAAATACAGATGCAAAAATTTCCCAATAAAATATTAGCAAAATGAATCCAGTGATGTATTGTAAGGATCATACATTATAACCAACATCCAAAAATCAATCAATATAATTCACCACATCAACAACAAAAATACAAAAAAAGTATGATCATATCAAAAGCTATGAAAAGAAAATATTTGATAAGATTCAGCATCCATTCATGACAAATAATATTGAAAAATTGGTAATAAATGGGATATATCTTAACATAATAAAAGACATACATAACAAACACATGTTAGTATCATTCTCAATGGTGAGAAACTGAAAGCTTTTCCACTAAGATCTGATACAAGATGAGGATGTCCACTCTCACCATTACTATTCAGCAAAGTATTATAAATCCTATCTAGAGCAACTAGGCTAGCAAAAGAAATAAATAATCCAAATTGGGAACAAAGTAAAACTACCATTTTTTTTGCAGACATGATAATATGCATAGACAACCCTAAAGACTCCATGAATGAATGAACTTAAACAATAAACCAGCTCAGCAATGTGGAATCTTACAAAATTAATACAGAAAAATCAGTTAAGCAAAAATAAGTTAAAAAAAAAAACCTTGTAAGTGAACAATGATCCAGACATTTACAGTATCACTAAGAAAAATTACATGCCTAGAAGTAAACCTAACAAAGGAAGTCAAGGACCGATACAAGGAAAACTATAAGACATTGTTAAAAGTAACAGAAAGATACAAAGAAATGGAAAGATATTCCTGCTCATGTATTGGAAGCATCAACATTTTCAAAATGACCATCCTACCCAAAGCAATTTATAGACTCAATGCAATCCCAATACAAGTTATCCCATAAAAGTTATCCATTTCATTCTCTAAATGGATAAAAACATTCCTGAAATTTATATGGAATCACAAAAGACCCTGAATAGCCAAAGCTATCTATTTGACCAAAAAAAACAAAAAAAAACAAAAAAAAACACCACACATACACACACACACACACACACACACACACACACACACAAAATGGAGAGAAGTGGTAGGATAATACTTCTTGACTTCAAAATATATTATAAAGCCATAATAAACATAGCAGCATAGTACTATAACAAAACCAGACACACAGTCCAGTGTAATAGAATTAAGCACCCAGATATATATTCAGATATAGAGAGCTAATCAATGACACAGGCAAAGAGCATATAATGGAAAAGTAAAAGAAAGTCTCATTAACAAATGGTGCTGCGTAAACTGGGCAGCCACATGCAGAAAAATGAAATTTAAGCCACTATCTTAAGCCATACACAGAAAGCATTTCAAAATAACGAAAGATTTGGATGTAAGACCTGAAACTATAAAATAAACAGAAAAACAGGCAACCACTCCATGACATAAACTTCAGAGATATCTTTGCAGATTCATCCCCAGCAACAAGAGAAATATAAAGAAAGTATAAACAATTGGGACTACATCAAATGTAAAAGCTTCTGCACAGAAAAAGAGACCATAATAAAATGAAGAGATACCTTACTGAACAGGAGAAAATACTTGCATACTATATCTCTGACAAGAGACTGATACCAAAGATCTATGAAAAACTTATAATTCAATAAAAAGCAAATAACCCAACCAAAAATTGGGCAGAGCAGCTAAATAGGTAATTCTTAAAAAAGACATATAGATGGCCAATAGCCACATGAAAAAATGTTCACCATCAATTATCACCAGGGAAATGCAAATCAAAATCAAAATGAGTTATCACCTCACACCTGTGAGGATGGCCCTTATCAAAAGGACCAGAAACAATAAGTGCTGGTGAGGATGCAGAGGAAAAGGAACTCTCTTACACTGTTGGTGAGAATGTAGACTGATCAAGGCCCTACTAAAAGCAGCGTGGAGGTTTCTCAAAAATTGAAAAATGTATCTTCCATTCAACCCAGCAATTTCACTTCTAAATATCTACGTAAAGAACACAAAAACAATAATTTTACAGGAAACCTGCACTCCTATGTGTATTACAGCAATATTTACAATAGCCAAGATATGGAAGCAAGCTAAGTTCCAAAACACATGAATGAATCAAGATGTGGTATATATAACACAATGCAATACTATTTGGCAATCAAAAAAAGATAAATTCATCCATTTGAATCAACCTGCATAAAGCTGGAAGAGATTATGCTAAGCACAAAAAGCCAAATGGAGACATACCTGATGTTGTCACTTATATGTGAATATAAAGAAACCAAACAAAGTGTCAAAGACAAAAATTAAAACCAACCCTTGAATGCTGACCATAGATCTGCAAGTTTTAGTGGGGGAGGGAGAGGAAAAGAGGTAAAAAGTGGGGAGCACAATGGACTATGATAGATGACTATGGGTACTTTGGTGGTAGGAGTGCTAAGGTGTCTATACCTTATGGGGGAAATCCTATATTGTCAAAACAGTAGAAGGATATAAAACAACCATACTTGAATTAAATATAAAGCAAAATTAAATAAAACAATTTCCTGGGAAAAAAAGAATAATGGAAGATGCTTTTTGGCCTTGGAAAAAATCAGTACGTTCTTTGGTTTGTCTTCATTCAATGTGATTTTAAATTACCTTGCAGGATTTTAAATTTTAAGGAACTTCATAAGTGAATTTAGAAACAAAGGTCAGTGTCAAGTTCTAGGATGAATTTTGAAGCAATCTACTATAGTTAGCAGTGATGTTCTAAGAACTCAATATACATGTAACAAATTTCACTTTTTAGACACTGGAGGTTAGAGAAGGAGGAAAAAAAATGACAAATTTTTAAAAGTTTGAGTGGGGAGGACTTTCCAGATTATCTGGGTGTTTAAAAGACAATACAATCCAAGGGCATGCATTTCCTAATCATAGATGAATTGAGTTAGTACATGTGCATATTGGAATTGGATTTGAACTCTGAGAACATCCTTCAGGAGACTGAATATGTTTTGCTATTTATGATCTTTAGGTGGTAAGGATAATAATACATCCTTTTATAACTAGAATTAAAATTAAGTATATCATTAGGATGTCATCTTATTGGTACCAGTTGGAAAGATTATTTTTATTGTATCTTTTTAAGAAACAAACACATTATTGTATTACAAAGACATGAAAATCTCATCAGTTACTATGATAGCATAGAAAGTGGAATTTAAGTATTTATTTTAATGAAAATCTCACTTCTAAGCATTCAAATATTTCATATATGTATGTGCGTGCGTGTGTGTGTGTGTGTGTGTGTGTATTATGGTAAGTCTAACTTGTATTTTTTATTGCCTTTGTTGAGAAGATAGTTTCGTGATCACAGTCTTTTGAGTCCAATTCATATTGAACTAAATCACAGGAATTCTTGGGAAACTTATCTTCATATAGGGTATGCCTCAGGCAGAGCAGCAATGAATTTGAATTTGCTGGTTTTGTCTCTTGTTAGCTATGTGACTTTATGGAAGTTATGATTTTGCAGGCAGTCTGTTCTGCTTTATCAGTTTCTCTTCAAACTTACGTGAAATCTAATTACCGCATTTGTAGAAACTAATAATGGTAGCCATCATGTTTTGAGTTCCATCCATTTAAAAATGTGTTTTACTTTTTAAATGAATTTGTTAGAATTTGTATGGGTAGATTGTATGTACACCTAATAAATACTAGTAATGGCAATAAAATGATAAAAAAAAGAACCAAGAGTTTTTAGCTACTAAAAGCAGAAGTTAAATTTTTTTGATTAAATTTGAGTGATTTTGTCAGATGATTAAGATACCAGTATTTCCAGTTCACATAGTTTCTTGCTTCTTGTTATTTATTTGTATCCTGCATTTGGCCTATACTACATTGCAATGTACTTCTGGAGGATTATTTTAATATTATTGCTGATAAAAATATTTACAGCTTATTTCTGTACAAAGGTCCTAGACACTGTTGGAAACAATTTACTTTGACACTCCAGTCAGTAAATGATTTATTGCATTTATTTTATTTCTTCTGGTTTTTTTATTTGAATTTTTATTTGGCAACATTGCATCCTATTATCATTTTAATATTTCCTTGAAACAGAATAGGTTTCTCAGGAGCCTCCCTGGTAGCCTAGTCTACCACTCTGATGGCCTGAGTTCAATCCCTGACTGTGGAGCTAACCCACACTGCGCGCAGCAGACCTGTCCTGGCTTGCCTGCTCCTTCCCTTAGCAGTGTATTCCAATAAATCCACCTGTTCTGCTCCCCATTCTGCCTCTGGTGAATCATCTCACCCACCTGCACCTCTGGCCTGCACCCCAGTTCTTCTATGCAAAAATAAATAAAAATCTTTTTTCAAGATTGAGTTATTTATGCATATAAACTGGAATGTAGACAAGAGGTTGGTGGCGGGGGATGGGAGAAGATTCACCAGAGACAAAGTGAGGAGCAGAACAGGAGGATTGACTGAAATACACTGGTGAGGGGAGCAGAGGTTGAAACAGGAGAGGTCTGCAGTGCCATCTGGGAAGCTCCCTGGCTGGGTTTCGAACTCGTGCTTCAGTGGCTCTCGATAGCCTTATAGTGCTGCTACTTAACCCATTGCGCCACCAGGGAGGCCCAATAAATAAAATTCTTAAAAAAAAAAAAAAAAAAGAATAGGTTTCTCTCCAGGCTACTCATGGTAGTTCTCTAGAAATCAATAGGTTTCATAAAAACATTTTTAAGACAAAAGGTTGGTTTCTTTCATTTCTTTCTTACCATCACCCAGTCTAATCTTGCTTCTAACTTTTCTTCTAGCTTCACTTCTTCCTCTACTTTCCTCTTAGATTCCAATATTTCAGTTCCAGAGACTATTTCCTACCTTTGGGCTTTCCCATTTATCTCTTCTTTTTGGAATGTTCTCCTTTAGATATTCATAAAACTGACTACTGCTTATCATTTAGATCCCAAATGTCACCTCTACAAAATAAGTTTTTTCTAGCTGCTGACCTAGAATTAAACTTTCCCATCACTCTCTGTAATATTATCCCCTTTTTTTTATTGTAGCATTAATCATATTAGAAATGTTCTTGTTTGCTTGTTTATGTTCTTGTTGTTTTTGTGAATGTGATTTGCCAGTCTGCATTCCTCCAAGAAGACAGAATCAATGAGATGCAAGTTTTTCATCAAAGATTACATAAGACATAGAAAAGTGCTGGCTAAACAAATCTTATTCATTGAATGGGCGAGTTAGGACATATTGTAGTAAAAATTATTAGTGTTCATTAGTTTCTTTCATTTAAAATGAATAGAATATTATTCTGAGAATGAAACTTAAAGGACATCTTATTCTAACTTTGATCTTACTGATATAGAAAGTAAGGTTCAGCTCAATCAAGGCAGAGCTCTTGATTTCACAAAGCTGGACAGTGAGAATAAAGATAAATTCAACGGTTCTTGAATACTTATCTATAACTCTAAAATCTAAAACTTCTGAAAAATCAAGTGTTTTGTGTAAACTTGGCATCATAATGCATTTGGTAGCAAAAACCCAATATAAACTAATATGGGGTTATTTATAGTTTTAATGTATTCTGCTTAGAGTGACTATTATTTATTTCATTGTAGAAATATTAATACATTTAATTACAGGCTATTTAACAGATCCTGCTGGGGCTGTTATGTAATACTTGGTACATATACTGTGTAACCTTTCTAAAATTCAAATATTTATGAATTCCTAAAAACAACAAACTAAGGATTTCGGATAAGATAGGGCAGTCTTATATTTCAATCATATGTCCTTTCTCATTGATAAATCAGAAGGTTAAGAGCAATTTTGACACAGAAGAGAGTAAAGAAATAATTGGTCTAGCAATCATATTGCAGATGAGAAAACTGGCAAATTAACCTAGTTATGTAAAGATAGTTAGAAAGTGACAGATTTGTATTCCCCCGATGATAAGTGATGATGAACATTTTTTGCATGGCCCTCTGTATGTCGTCTTCAGAAAAGTGCCTATTTATAAACCCTGCCCATTTTAGATTGATTTGTTTTCCTTTTGTTGAGTTATGAGTTCTTTGTAGATCTTTGATATCAGACCCTTGTCAGATGTATGGTGTGTAAATATTTCCTCCCATACAATAGAATGTCTCTTCATTTTAGTTATGATCTCTTTTTCTGTGCAAAAGTTTTTTAGCTTGATGTAGTCCCAATTGTTTACATTCTTTTTTTGTTTTTGTTTATTTTTTTGTTTTCCTTGCTGCCAGGCATAAATCTGTAAAGATAACTCTGAGGTTTATATATTGGAGCTTTTTGCCTGTTTTTTTTCTATGTATTTTATGGTTTCAGGTCTTATATCTAATTCATCTTGTGTTGGTTTTTGGATGTGGTATGAGACAATGTCTAGTTGAATTCTTTTGCATGTGCCATTACAATTTTCCCAACACTTTAATTAAGAAGCTTTCCTTTTTTTCAGAGTTTCTTCTTCTTTGTTGTAGATGGGCAGAATGGTGAAAACAGGGAGGTGAGGGAGGAGAACACAGGGACTTTGGTGGAGAACTATGAGTGTTTCAGTGGACGGAGTGGTATGGTGACTCTACCTGATGGGGGAAATCCTATACTGTCAAAACATTAGCAGTTATATAGACAGACAAACACACACACACACACACACACACACACACACACACACACACACACACACACACACTATAAAAGCCTCTAATTGATCTGACCTCAGGTGTCTATATATATATATATAAACTGGAAAAGAAAAACACAAAGTGGAACCCAATGAAAATCATTTAGTATGAAAAATGATACTTGCTGAAATTAAAGCACCATCTTCTAGCATCCATATGGTAATAACTACTTTTACATATCTTCTTTTTAATTTTGCATAGCATATTACTATGTGCTACATAAGGACTCAATTCTCCAGTAATTCTTTGTTGTTGTTTTATCTGTATTATATTCAAACAACTATGAAATGTTATCCATGTACTCTTTGAGGTCCTTTGGTTTTCATTTGGTTTAAATGCATCATTATGTGTTAAGTCCTCCTCTGTTCTTTTCTTATTAACTCAAGTCAACTAAAGTAGTACTATTTGTCATCTACATGGTTGTAAACAGAAGCACCAATGTAGTCACTTTAATATCAATACCAAATTCGTTAAAAGGTAATTATCCAGGTGAACAAATATCACTTTTTTCCACACTTTTAGATTATTGTCAAAAATATTTTTTGAAAGATTTCAAATATAATTTCAAATATTACTATTTGAAAGATTATTCTTTCAAACTTGGTTTACTATTTCTCCTGAATAGGAGACTCTGCTGTGGGATTTGCCTTTTTTTGCAGTATCTCTGGTATCTTTAAGGCAATTCCAAGTTTGTTTCCCAAAGTCCAAAAAATTCTTTAGATTTTGTAGCCAAACCAGAGCATGTTTTCATGAATAATTTATTAAGAGTAGAAAGGACACTAGCTATTTGGAGGTCTAAGAGGGAGGATACCCCAGGATGAAACAAGTAGTGTAAACAAAGCAAAGATTGATCAAGCTCAGTAGTTTTCAATCATGGTTATCAAGTAAATGAAAACTGGGTAAAGGATCTAAGAATTTGCAAAAAGCTATCTAGATGATGCTAATCTTTTACTTAGGGTTGAGATTCACTGGTAACTGAAGAAAATCACCAACCTCATTCCTAGTTGACATAATTTTCATTGGTTCCACCATCTAAGAGTTAAATCTAAATCCACAGAGGCTAAGTCCTAGCCACTGCCAACAGCATGTTTATCATATTCCTCTGCTCAGTTGCCTCTCCATAAATTGAATATATCTGTAAATGGAGTTTGTTCAAGTTCTCAAAAATTCTTTGTATCATTATCAGTTTATTATGAATAAGATAAGGTGAATTTCTCCCTCTCCTGTGCCTATGGCAACTTTTGATATGACACATGGAAACATTTTTCTATTGAATGAATTTACGCTTGAAATTATTCTCATTATAGTGCTCCAAATAGACAATAGTAGCTGAGAGAAATTAATTCATGAAATGCTTCTCTTTACATTATGACTCTATATTTCCTTGTAATAATGATGATGCCATGTTTTCAGATGAGATTAGAATCAGCATTCATGGTTCATTCCTCCATATATTTCACACTTCTTGGAGCCATATTGGGGAAATCAAGTCCTTGCCCCCTAGAAAGGATAATAAAGCTAAGATATTCAGATATTTGTTGATGATCAAATGTACAGAAGAAAATTGAAAAACATTCGTGCTTACTGTAGGTAACATCTTCGTGCCTAACTTCCCTGAGCAAAGGGTTCAAACTTCCTACAGTGCAGCAGATATATGAGTTATGTGATGGGAATCCATAGTGACCCCCTTGCCTAGGTCAGCTCCTTAGCCAACATGTCTCAAACAATCTCATGCCAGTCTCAACCTATGAACTGTGGTTAAGGAAAAACACCAGATGTGTGTAAATTGTTCTCTTTTACTTTCTACTGAGACTTTCCTTGGGGTACTTGTTCTTGTTGTTAAGATCCAGGTATTTTAAACTCTGCTTATACTGGCCCAGTATGACTCCAAACACACTTAAAATTACAATTTTTTGTACCCCTTTTCTCCATGTCATTTCTCTTGATGCATATAGTAATCATCCATTTGTCATTTTGGGGGTCATTGCCTTTGTTCATGTGTAATTTGTAAATATATGCTGGAAGTAAACCCTGAGTTTTCGTTATATAACTGTTTTGCCAGATCCATAAAACTTAGCTGAGGCTAAATATGAAATAGTTAAAATTCTCAGGTACCTTAGATACAGATTTAATTATTCCACAAATATGTATTAAAGAAATACCCTGAGTAAGATCCTATAAGTGTAATCCTATAATATAAAGGCGTCATTGCAACCCCTTAGTTCATTAAAACCATACAAGAAACAAATTATTTAAGTATCATTATTATATACTATAAATGAAGCAACTGATATTTAGAAATACTAATGGGCTTACCCAGTATTGTTCTATTAAACTGGTGGACCAGGATTCAAATAAGCCCCTAAATCAGTAGTATTTCTACTGTTGCATTAATTCAACAAATATTTGTCAGGAAATTGCCTTACTGGATTAAAAACCGGAATACTGTTAAACTTTCTAGACCTAAGGATAAAATTTAGCCCTCATAATTTTTCCAGGAGCACCAAAAAAGAACAAGCATGTTTTGAAAAAAAATAAAAACACTCTACAAATTTAGTTATTGTCAGGTTTATAACTCATGTTATATTAACACTCACTTTGTCTGATGTATATTGTTGACATATTTAAATTTCTAACAGTGCATTCCTCTAATCATACAGGAAGGTGAACAGACAGAACTGACTGGATAATATTAAAGGAATATAGAGACTGTTTCAGAAATAGAAGACATGATACTAATTTCTCAGGAATAAGATATCAAGAGTTAGTTCTGAAATTTGTTTGAATAATAGATGCTTTAGTAACACCGAACCATTGTGCATAGATTCAGGAGTTCTCTTAGGAATAAGAAATGTCGTGCTTCCCAAGGCATCTCGTTAACTCTGTATTTGTGCCAGGTTTATTGCTCTCTTGACTAAATATTTGGGCAAACAATCATTTTTCATCTGCAGGCATGAGTTTCCTTTTTATTGGCATGGGGATATCTAGTAATATAAACTCTGGAATGTTAAATTGAAACCATATTCTTGTCAATAACCAGTTTGATGGTGAGAATATTTCATAGTGTGAAGACTCTATTTATTCCATTAGCCACTCAGGCTATTTTGAAACTTTTAGTAATAACCAAATAAAACAAAACTTCCTAAGAGAAATATTTCCTATGTTGTTATTTCCATATTTTTAAATTATGTGGTAGGAATAGGAACCTATTGCTCAGTGTGCGTGTGCGTGTGTGTGTGTGTGTGTGTGTGTGAGAGAGAGAGAGAGAGAGAGAGAGAGAGAGAGAATACATACATATACAACAAAGTCTTTCATCAACATATGGCTATTTCCCTCATTTATGGAAGGACATACATATATCTCTATTTAAAAATAATGCAAGTCAGATTTAGAACATGTTAAGTAAAGAATTTCCCAACTTGCTATTCTTAGGTGAAGAAATTTAAGCAGAGAATAAAAGCAAATAAAATCTTTTTTTCAATTTTATATGAGAAATTGTACATGGAAACACTGCAGCAACCATATCAGGAGGGTTGCCCTCACACCTGCAGAGATGACAGACAAGTTTCTACTCTAAGACATAGCAGCACCATAATTGATTTGTCTAAGATGACCAGAGAGAAGCTGAGTGAATCAGTCTCTCTTTCTGATATTTAGTATTAAGACCAAGAGATAGTCAATGCGAGCTTCTGATCCAGATGGGAAACTAGATTGATGCAAGAATTCTGCATTCTCATTATGAAAATACAGAAATTTTAGAATAATCTTAAAGTGCTCTATTACTGCCACTGCTGCTGCTACAATGACTTAATATTAATAATAATAATAACAAAATAATAACAGCCTTAATGGATTAAAAGTAATTTATTCAAATGACAAAATTAGAATACAACTGTGCAGTGCATACAAAGTGAAATTGTAATAACAAATCTGATATGTACTTCAAGGCCTGAAACTTAGTGTGTGACAGAGATACTTGAGCTAAAGACCCATGTAATAATGTATCCTCAAACTGTAATTTTTGTATAAAGAGAAAATTCCACTTATGATCAAAGGAGACACCATAAAACTAGGCTAATAATTCCAGTCTCGGAGAATATAAAATGGCATACCAGGATTCTCTTGGTACAACTGTTTGGATTCTCAACAACCATGATATTATAATTAAGGCATGCAGAGGCTTAGAACATATTTCTAAATACAAATTCATAAAAACTGTGAAGTAGAAATAATCCAACTACATGAGACCAATATTATTTTATTTTTTGTCTTGAATTTACATGTGTATATAATTTGGAGAGTATACTTTGACACCTGCATATATCTACATGCTTCACCAAATCTCTAGTGCCGCAACTCTATCACCTTCCCACCTTTACTTCCTACCTCTGGTAATGGAGTATTTACTGCAAAGTCTAAGTATTCTAATTGTTTTGCAAATTTGTTTTCTTTGCTTATGTATACTTCTGGGTATATATACCCCAACATGAGTGAAATAATCTAGTAATTCTCATTCACTTTCTGACTTAAATTTGGCATAGTCACCTCAAGATCCATCCATTTTGTCCCAAAAGTCATCATTTTATCTTTTAAATAGCTGTGCAGTATTCCATTAAGTACGTGTTATGTAATTTATTCATTTAATTTTTTGTGGGTAAGTATTTAAGTTGGTTCCATGACTTGGCTATTGTGAATAATGTGAACATAGAAATATTGATACATTGTTTTCATACTAATGTTTTCGTATTCTTTGGGTAAAACTTAACAGGAGCATGTGGTATTTGATTTTTTTTTTTTTCTGAAGAATCTGTAAACTGTTTTTTAGAGGCTCTACCAAATGACATTCCCACTAGCAGTAGATGAGTGTTCCACAACCTCACCAACATTTTTGTTTCTAGTCTTTCATATAAGCTATTCTCAAAGGGGTAATATGGAATCTCATTGTGGCTATAATTTTCATTTTCCTTATAGTAAGGGTTGTTAAGCATTTTTTTCATGTTTCTCTAGACCATCTATATGTCTTCTTGGAGAAGTATCTGTTTAGATCTTATGTGCATGTTTTGATTGGTTTATTTAAATTTTTGTTATTGAATGGTATGAGATTGTTTAGTATTTTGGATATTAACTCTTTGTTGGACGTGTGATATGCAAATATCTTCTCCCAATCCATAAATCGCCTTTTCTGTTGTTTTTGTGGTGATTTCTTTTGTTGTAAAAATGCTTTGTAGTTCCATTTCTTTATTTTTAATTTTGTTCCCCTTGCCTTGGAATTGTAATTCAAAATATATCTCTATGATTGATGTCCAGTTGTATATCCCCTATGTTTTCTTTTATGTATTTCATGGTTTCAGATCTTATATCTAAGTTCTTAATCCATTTTGAATTAAGGTTTTTTTCTTGTTGTTGTTTGTTTCTTTGTAATTAATCTAAGAAATTAGACTTGCATATTGCTGTCCAAATTTCCCAAAACCATTTCCTTTCCAAGAAGATTTCCTTACTGCATTCTACGGTGGTTCATTCCTTTGTGAAAGATAAACTGTCCATATTTGTGTGAATTTATTTCAGGACTAATTTCTATTCTATTGTTCTGAGTTTTGGTTTTTGTTCCAGTATCATACTGTTTTGATTGCAGCTACGGTGTTGTGTAGTTTGAAGTCAGGCAATATGGATACCTCCATTTGTCTTCTTTTATTTCATGATTGCTTTGACTATTTGGGACCTTCGAAAGTTTGACAGAATTTACCAGTGACACATTCTGGTCCTGTACTTCTATCCGTGGGGATATATTTGGTTACTCTTTCAATTTATCTGCCTATGATTGTTCTGTTTAAGCTATTTCATCCTGGTTCAGTTTGGAAGGTTGTAAAATTCTAATAATTTTTCCATATTTGTCCATTTCTTAAAAGTTGTTCAGTTTGTTGCATATGTTTATAATAGTCTCTTATGGTCCTTTGTATTTCTGCTTTATCTGTTATAATTTCACATTTTTAATTTCTTATTCATTTTATTTAGGTTTTCTCTCTTCTTATTTAGCCAATACAAAGGGTTTATAATTTTCTCTATAGTCACAAAAACCAGCACTTGGCTTCACTTATCTTATAAACTGTCTTTTTGTTTTCTATTTCACTTTTATCTTATATAATTTGTATCACTTACTTCCTTCTACTGATTTTTGCATTCACTTGTTCTTGGTTTTCTAGTTCCTCCAGCTATAGAGTTAGTTTAACGGAGAATTTTTCTTCTATATTGATATGGGCCTGTATTGCTAGGTACTTCTCTCTTAATATCACTTTTGAGCATACCATAGGATCTGATAGAGTTTATTTTCATTTTTTAGTACTACTTTGATTTCTTCATTGACCCAGGCGTTAGTTAAAACCATTTTGATTAGTGTCACCACATGTTTGGAGTTTCTTCTAGATTTCTATTTGTGGTTGCTTTCTCACTTTATACAAGGAGATACTTGATATAATTTCAATTTTGATATGTATTTTTGAGATATGTTTTGTATTCTAGCACATGATTTTTCCTTGAGAAAATTTCAGGTACATTTGAAAAGAATGTGTATTCCATAGGGATGAAAACTTTTGCAGGGTCTCCCTGATGGCGCGGCGGGTGACCGCTGCGCTGTGGAACTGTCGGCAGTGCGCGATTCAAGTTGGATCCCCAGCCGTGAAGAATCCCACATGGCAAGTCAGACCTCTCCTGCTTCGCCCGCTGCTCCCCTCAGCAGTGTATTTCTGATCTGCCTGTTCTGTTCCTCACTGTCTCTGGTGAACCCTCTTGCCGCCCCACGCCTCTGTCCTGTACCCCAGCTTTAAAAAAAAAAAAGTTTGCATATGTCTATTTAGTCTATGCGATCCATAATTTTCTTTAAAGCTATTATTTTCTTGTTAACTTTCTGTCTCAATTATCTATATATTTATGTTAATAGTGTGTTGAGAAGTCCTACTATAATTGTGCTACTGTAAGTGGGTTGTTTTAGATATATTAATGGCTTTTTTACATATATTTTGTGTACATGTGTTGGGTAAATATTGATGACAGTTATATCTTAGTGAACTTTGTTCCATTGGTCATTAAGGAGTGCCTACCTTGTCTATAGTTACCTTTTTTGGGTGAAAGTGCCATGTATCAGCTTTGAAAATGTCAGCTCCTGTTTTTTTTTCTGTGTTATTGGTTTGAAATAACTTTGCTTCCAGACTTTTGCTATATATACCATTAGATATAAGGTTAGTTTCTTGTATGCATAGTGTATGTGGTTAATGCTTTTTTATTCAATCTGTCATTCTGTTTCTTTCAATTGTTCTGTGAATTCAGACCATTCACATTGAAGATAATTATTAATAATATTAGGTGTGATTACTTCCATTCTTTCTTTTGCTTTTTGTTGTTTTTTTTTTTCTATTTTTCTAATTCCAGATCTTTCTGTCTGCTCTTTCATTTGAATAACTTTGCCTGATGGTTCTCTCAGTTTCTTCATTTCAAGAGTCTCTATTCTAGTTTTTGTGTTATAATTACTAGAGTGGTTTGTATTAAACTCTGTATCTGAAATAGTCCTTTTTGTGCTGGTATTGATTCATCCTCATTTGATTCCCTCCTTTTCAGTTTCCTCTTTAATATTTTGTTGTGTCATATTGCTCTTATTTATATTTCTGATTCCATTTGCTACCTATCACCTTGCTTAAGGTTTTGTGTTCATTGTTTTTTTAATTTCGTGTAGAAGAAATCTCAACATTTCTTATAGGACAGATCTGGTAGAGGTAAATTACAACAGCTTTTGTTTTTCCACCTTATTTGAATTATATTTTTGTGTGATATTCTTGGCTTGCAGTTTTTATCTCTTAGAATGTAAATGTGGCATTTCATTCTCTTCCAGCTTTGAATGTTTCTTCTGAGAATGGTCATGATATTGTAATTGAGGTGCTTTTGTAACATTCTTTTTCCCCAGAAGGCTTTAATATATATATATATATATATATATATATATATATATAGTCATTGAAACTTTTGATAATTTTACAATGACATATCTTGGTGAAAGCTATTTTGCATTTAGAATTTAGGTATTCTAGGCCTCCCTGGTGGCACAAGGCTTAAAGTTTCAGAACCATTAAGCTATGGCCAGCTACTGCAGCATGAGTTCCATCCTGGGCCAGGAGTTGACCCACATGGCACAGCAGACCTCTCCTTTCTCACTCGATGCCCCCCTCAGCAGTGTATTTCAGTAAATCCATCTGTTCTGCTCCCCACTCTGTCTCTGGTGAATCCTCTCACACCCCCACCACTCATACCTCTGGCCTTCATCACAGTTCTTGAAGGCATATATAAATAAAAATAAATCTTAAAAAAAAAAGAAGGAAATTTGGGTGTTCTTTCAGCTTGCTGGATATACATGTTGAATTATTTCATTATTTTTGTGAAGTATTCAGCTATTACAGGATACCTTTGAATAACATCTTTAACATCTTTGAATAGGGCATCTCTCCTCTCCCCTCTTCTCTCTTCACCTTGCTTCAACTTGCCTTGCCTCTTCTCCTCCCCCTTCTTCTTCATTTTTCTCCACCCTCCTCTTTCCCCACACTACCTGGGTTACCCATTGTCTTTATGTTTACTCTTCTTTTTTTTTTTAAGATTTATTTTTTATTTATGCATACAAGCTGGGGTACAGGCCAGAGGCATGGGGCGGCGAGAGGGTTCACCGGAGACAGAGCTAGTAGCAGAACAGGCAGATCAGAAATACACTGCTGAGGGGAGCAGCGGGCTAGGCAGGAGAGGTCTGCCGCGCCATGTGGGGTTCTCCCTGGCCGGGCGTCGAACTCGCATTGTTGCTGCCGACAGCTCCACAGCGCAGCGCCCAACCGCTGTGCCACCAGGGAGGCCCCATGTTTACTCTTCTAATGGAGTCTATATTACTCTAGAGTTTCTTCAATTTTACTAAATCATGTTTTTCTTCTTCCACTTAAGTCACTTGTTCATATGTATCTCCAATTTCTGAAATTCCCTTTTGACAGCTTAAGTCTAACGAATATGCTTCCATCTGTGTCCTCATTTCTTTCAGCACTACTTTTTGCATTTTTTTTTACATTTTGTACTTTTTTTTCTTTTACTTCTTGCATTTTTAAAATACCTTTCATCACATTAGTGAATAATTCATTTTGTTTTTGAATCTCTTTTTTAAGATCTTGCATCTGCCTTTCTGTGTTTGCTTCCCCTTCCAGGAATTCATTGAATTTTGTTTTATTTTTTATTTTTTTTCATTTTTGTTTAATCTATTTTATTTATATCTGTTTTATATCACACTTCATTTTTGTACAATGTATGCTTTCTCCTCTCAGGTATAGTCCCTGTCTAAGTCCCAGCACCAATTCAATGGTGCACTATCACCACAGTCCCTTGTGATTTTCCCTCCCCTGTTTTGAACCATCTCCCCCCCTTCCCCTGGACAATGTCTCTGATTTATAGTTACCTGTTAATTTTTTTTCATTTATTATATTTTTTTTCCTGATCCATTATTTGGTTCCCCTATATTTCTCCTATAAGTGAAACCATCCAATATTTTTCTTTTTCCTTCTGGCTGAATATTGTTTTAAATCTTATTCTATAATTTCTGTTAGTTGGGTCCTCAAATTCTCCGTCTTTTATACAGGTCATTGGACTTCTATTTTTCTTGTTCAACTTTCCATTTATATTCAGATGCTCCTTGTCTCCTAGTATGTTACTTCATTTGCTTTTTCCAGTTGTGGCCCTGTGCTTTAATTTTGTTTGTTTAATTCTTTGTTTAATTTGGCAGCAAATGAGAAAGGGAGAGATATAGGATCCAAAGATTCAGTTTCAACCTGGTGTACAGGGAGGGTTATTTCACTCAGAGAAATTTGTACTTCTTCTGCCTTTGTTCTGCAAAGCAAATATTGCTCCTTGATTTACATATCCCAAGTTCCAGGGCCCTGCCTTGCTCTTCTCCCTGGTGGAGAATATGGTGTTCATGCTCATAGCAGATTTCTCTGAGGTCTCCCAACAGGGTCAATAGAGGGCGCTCTGCTACCCATGCTGCCAGTAGCCAGGTTTTCCACAACTGAAACCAACAGTCCCAGTTCAGACTGTATACATATAGATGTGAACTCCCTGCTCACTGAGTGAATTTCTCCTCACATGGCCTGTGCAAGACATAGTTTGTGCCTCGTTCTCAGCTTGTTCACATAAATGGTAAGGGTGCTGTCCTGGTCACAGCTCTCTGAACCTCTCCCTGCTCTGGCCATACAGGGACTCTCCAAGATAGAGTCAAGGTATCATTTTTTTGTTGTTGTTGTTTGTTTTCTTCAGCTTCCTGTTACTGCTGATGAACTAAAGAAATATTCTAAGAGCAAAATTTAATTTTTCTATAGGAGTGAGGCTTACCAGAACATCCCTATTTGCCATATTGTGGGTGAAGTTTGAAAATAATTTTCAAATAAATATCTTTATTTGGAGGTACTTCCCAAATAAAGATATTGCCACCCACCATGCCACAAATGCCTGTAAATTCATGATTGGCAGAGCACAGTTAGACTCAGGAGGTATTAAGTGCCTATGTCTGAGAAGGTTAATGGACTCTGTAGTTCTCCTCTAAAAACTGGCTCCGTATCACAGCACTCTGTTAATGATGAATGCCAACTGAAAGATGCTGGTGGCCCTCATGATTGCGCCCAAGACAAGATATCTGGCTCATAGTCTTAACATGGAAAGACCCATGAGAACCACATGGTCACCATTAAAATGAAGGGAAAACATGCAATGTTAGCATTAGGGGGACACAACTGGGTAGGAAGGTCACTACTAGCTGAGGCTCTTGCCAACTCAGGCACTGATGAGATATTAATATGTGTTTTCATCAATAACTTTAGTAGTATAGAAAAAAATGAATCTGGACATCAAGCATTTCTGTCCTAATGTGTATCTCCTTCTGGTTGGGAGCCAGAAGTATCTTTTGAGGGAGCGGTACATAAAGCTGCAGCAGCCAAGATGAAAGAAGAGCTAATATAATTTTATTAAGTGTCTGGAGAAGTGACAAACCACATCAGTACTTCTGAAATTTCATGGAGACTTCAGCAATGTCAAAAAAAGAGTGAGAGAATTTCTGAAAGATGTTCATAAGGATGTTTTCGCAAATCATGTACATTTTGACATACTATTTGTTAATCTTACTATGTGATTACTGACCTTTTTCAAGTATCTATAATAGGCCTAACATTACAAATCAGAAGCTGTCTTGTTATTTAGAATCAAACCTTGATTATTAATTGCTTCTATAACCAATCCATCTGTTCCACCAACATCCCTATACAACCACTCAAATACAATCACTCAACTTTTCTCAACGTTTCTCAGCATTGTCATTTTACAAGTCAATTTAAGAAATTTAATTCTTTGCTCTCTTTTGGAAAGATGGAATGCTGGTTAGACTATACTTCACAAAGAACATGTGCAGTCTTATCTACTGTGAGGTAATCTGGTGAATAGGATTTCAGAACTTTCCTCGTAATCATTTCATTGGTCACCTAGCATTTGGAAATGTGAACAGCCTTAAAGGTCCAACAACATCCATGTCACTGTAGGAAAGGTACAGATGTAGTTTCTTATTGTTTTATATTTACTATGTAATAGTGTCCCTTAGTGTATGCTACCAATGGTAAATATTTCTACCCCTGATTAGATATGGCAGTTTTGTATTTAATGTAGGTATTTGTTATGTCTTTAGGAAATGCTATAAGACTGATGGATCAATTTGTTCTAGCAATAAAAAAAAATCAGTCATCAAAAACAATGAAGCAATGAAAGAAATATGGCCTCCAACAGGTTAAATAGTAGACAGAATCTAATATTTATAAATTGAAAGATAGATGTGAATTATCATAATTTAGTGAAAGCATTTAAGATATAAAATGTAATGGAGAAGTTAAGAGACATGGATCATAGGAGAAATGGTGACAGGAATATAAATAAGACAAAGAGGAAGTGATAGAAGAGTGGAAGGAAATGACAGTTTTGGAGGAAATAGTGTTAGAGAATTTTCAAAAAGAAAGAAATGATTTTATGCATAGATTAAAAATGTTCACCAAAAGGGTCCACCCACCTCTCAGTCAAATAGACATGTTGGGATCACATATCCCCAAAAACAAATATAAAAAATGTTCATTCATTGGTAGACTTAGAATTTCCCAAACAAAACTCTAGGACTTTCTGATGGAAATCTTACACTAAGGTTGGAGACTTCTTTAGGGAAAGAAAGGGAGGAGGTGAGAGGAAGTATTGCCAGGAAAGTAGGTGCCCTAGTCAACGGAACAGGCAGGTGTTCAGCTATCCATGACTCTGTGGGTTACGCCAGGGCATGGTGAATTTCTGAAGAGAGAATTTTCAGAAAGAGTGCAGTTACGTGTGACCATGTGTCTGCCAGTTCCATGACCAACATGGCAAAGAAAACTCTCTCCAACAAATAAAAGTAAAGGAGTATTCAGATGGAGCAAGTGTGATATTCCCTTGGAAAATATCAAGCATATGCTCAGCACTGGTAGCCTGAGTCCCTCTGCAGGACAGCAGCTGTGGTGGCTCTGGTGACAGCATTGCCTTTGGCCATAGCTGGGCAATGGAGCACGCAGCCTACATGGGCATCCCCAGCCTGCCAGGCCCATCTGAATACTGGAGCATGAACCTTGTGGACAAGATCTAACCCCCAATCAGGAGATTCAAGCCTCATAGATCATGATCCATGGCAGAATTAAGCACCAGAAAGGTAGTAGGAAATTAGGACAAAGTAAGCACCAACTGAAGCTTACTGTGGAAAGAAAGAACAGGAGATGGTGATGACAAACCTATTACTCAACAAAAGTGAGACTTAGTATTTAATTACCCAGTCTGCTCTCTTTGTTCCACCTCATACTGAGTTAAAGTAAGAAGACAAACAAAATTGAATCTGCAGCAACCCAACCACAGTAAAAGCAAATAAGGCAACATACATATCTAGTAAGCGTGTATTATCTGAACACAGATGGAAAAGGAGGAAGAGAAGAATAAATTACGGATCATATATAAAGGACACAGAATTAGAGGATCTACTAGGCAAATACTTTAAAACAGCATTATTAAAAATGCTAAATGAGCTGCTGAAAATTCATTCAAAGGAAGATAGGCAGGTGCGACACTGTAAAAAGAAGATCTAAGAATGAAGAGAGTTCTTCACCAAGAATACTGAAAATGTTAAAAGAGAAAAAAAAGAGGCTATTAATGAAAGGAAGACAAACATGTAAAGCAATTTAAATTGGTTAAACTGGCAAAAGAAAGAATTTAAGAAATATAAGATTAAACTGTGCAAATCACCCAATTATAAAAAGATAGAGAAACAAGACAAAAGTGAGGAAATTCAATGAGAAAGATCAGACTCAAGTAGAAGAGGAAACATAAGAATGGTAGAAATTCCAGAAGGTGGAGAGGGAAAGAGAGAAAGAGTGTCAGAGACAGAGACAGAGACTCCATTCAAAGAAGTAAGAGCTGTGAATTTTCCAAAGTTAACAAATGAAATGAGCATGGGTATCCAGGAAAGAGAAAGAATAACCAAATATCTAAATGCAAAATGACCTACACCAAGACACATTACTGTTACGTTTTAAAAAATTTGAGATGAAGAAAAAATGTACACAAATTCAGAATAAAGAAGACAGTTTACAAAGGCATTCAAATTAGGCTTTTCTTCAAATTTCAATCCAGTCACTCTCCAGGTAAGAACAGAATAGCATGAAGTGTTCAGAATCCTAAAAGATAAGGATTGCTGGTCAAGAATACTCTATCCGGCAAAAACAAACACTTGAACTTGAAGGTGAAATAAAGGACTTCCCAGACAAACAGCAGGCTAATGTAGTTTATCACCATGAAACCTACTCCACAAGAAAGGTTGACAGGAGTTCTTCTACACAAAAAGAAAACAAACAAACACAATATCTGAGCAAAAATGGCAATAGGAATATAAAACCAGTAGCATGAGCAAGAGTAGTATTAGTCAACAACAAAACACTAAAGGGGAGGAAGAAATGGTAATGTATAGTGAAATGCTGGAGATATGAAACCAGTTCAAAAAGGACATTTTTGCATTTATTTATTTATGTATAACTTCTGTGGACAGTACCAACCACAAAATCTACAACAGAGGTACACAGAAAAAGAAATGAAGAAACTGAGAAAAATCACTGGAAAAGACATCCAAATGAAAAAGCAGAATTAAATAAATGGAAAAGAAACAAAAGTAGATAAACCCACCCCAAAAGTGTGAATGACCTGAGCTCACCAGTTAAAAGGCATAGAATGAAAAATTGGGTTAAAAAGTTTCAGCCATCTATACTTCGTCTGCAAGAAGCCCATTTAAAACCAAAAGACAAAAACAAACTTAAAATCAAAGGTCAGAGCAAAGTACAATATGCTAATAATGCAGAGAGAAAAGCAGGAACTGCTATTATCATATCTGATAAACTAGATTTTGGGCCACAAATGGCAATCATGGACGAAGGTGGACACTACCTAGTGATCAATGGAATATAAATCTCATTAATATTTTTGTATCTAACACAGGTTGACCTAGTTATATAAAGCAACTATTAACATATCTGAAAAAAAAAAAAATGGACAAAAATACAATTATAGTCAGAAACCTCAGCTCACTACTGACATAAAGAGATAGATCACCCAGACATAAAATTAACAAGGAAATAAAGGCATCAAATGAAGTGTTGGGACAGATAGATTTAATGGACATTTACAGAACTATCAATTCCAAAAGAAAGGAATACACTTTCTTCTCAAGTGTACAAGGAACAGTCTCAAAAATGAACCATATACTGGGAAACAAAAAATATCTGAGAAAATATACAAAAATAGAGATTATATCAAGCATCTCAGATTACAATGGTTTGAAGCTAGAAATCAACCTGGAATAAATAAAAACAAAATGCTTATGAATAACTTCTGTGTCAATGAAGAAGTTGAAGAAAAAAAGTTGGAGACGATGAAAATGGAGAAACAAGCTGCCAGATTTTGTGGGCTGCTCTAAACGCAGTACAATGAGGGGAGTTTATAACAATACAGGCCCACATAAAAATCCAAGAAAATTCTCAAATAAACAATCTATTATAACTCTACATCTGAAAATACTGGAAAAAGAAGAATAAAAAAAATTTGAAAATCAGTTGAAGGAAAGAAATAATAAAAACTTAAGTAGAAATAAATGAAATAAGATGAAATAAGAAATAAAATAAGATGAAATGAAATAAGAAATAAATGAATTTATAAGTATCTGTGAATGACTATGCAAAAAACAAAAGCAAAAAACTGGACCAAAAACAAGAAATGGACAAAAGTTTAGATTTATACAATTGTCAAAGGACAAACTAGGATGAAATTGATAGCTTAAATGGTCCAATGACAAGTACAAAAATTGAAAGAATGATAAGGCCTCCATTCGAACAAAAGCCCTGGAACAGATGACTTCTCAGGTGAATTCTGCCAAACCTTCAAAAAAGACCTCTCCTGTCTCGCCCATTGCTCCCCTCAGCAGTGTATTTCCATTCATCTGCCTGTGCTGCTCCCCACTCTGTCTCTAGTAAATCCTTTCACCATCCCACACCTCTGGTCTACACCCCAGTTCTTGTATGCATAAATAAATAAATCTTTAAAAAAAAAAAAAGAAAAGAAATACCAGAGCCCAATGTAAGATAACTTTAGTCAAAAAAATTTTTTTAAAGAGTTTGATTTTATAGGAAATTTATTAATTATTTAATGGCAGTAAAGGGCAAGTACACTCTCGAGAACTCACTAGGAATACAAACTGCCCTCTCTCCCATCTGTCCTTTCTGCTTTTCCATGGAGGTACTTACTTCATATTTTTTTCTTTTCAAGAAGCTTGTTCTTTTTCTCTATGCACTTGACAAAAAGGAGATAAATTTGCTTTTACTCCAAGGCTTAATCTCCTTACTATTGACCAGCTGAGCCTGACTAGTCAAATCTTAGCATCTATTATTCCTGCCAGGAAACCTAATTGCTGTTCTTTTATGTATATTTTTTCTTTCAACTTTTTAACCTTTATGTTTTGTAACTTCATTATGATGCGCCTGGGTGTGGGTTTATTTTATTTACTTTTTGTTCGGCATTTGGTAAACTTTTATTATTATTATTATTATTATTATTATTATTATTATTATTATTATTATTATTACTAATTATCGTTATTATTTTCTCCATATGTCTTTATGTTCCACTCATCCTATACCAAACCACCCATGCCAGTGTCCTAACTACTTGTCTCCTTACCACCTGCTACCGCCCCCTTTCCCTCTAATCAGTAATATCTTTTGCTAAGTCCAAGATTTGTTTTTGCTTTATTTTGTCAGTGTGCATTTTTTGGTTTCATTCCAAAGATAAAGGAAAACATCTGATAGTTGTGTTTCACTTTCTGACTTATTTCACTTAGCATAATCACCTTGAGGTCCATCCATTTTGTCCCCAAATGTAGTATTATTCATATTATTTTTAATAGATGAGTAATATTCCATTGAGTATATTTTCCACAATTTCTATATCCATTCATCTGTTGATGGGCATTTGGTTGGCTCCACGGCTTGGCAATTGTGGACAGCGGTGCTATGAACATAGGTGTACGTAAGTTTTTATTAGAATTCTCATGTTATTTTGGTAAATAACTAGCAGAAGTATTGTTGGATTATATAGGATTTCCATTTTTATTTTCTTAAGAAATCCATATCATTTTCCATAGAGGATGCACCAACTTTCATTCCCATGAACAGTGGATGAGAGTTCTTTGATCTCCACATCCTCACCAACATTTATTGTTTCCATTGTTTTTGACAGAGGTTACAGTTGATTTCTCATTATGGTTTTGATTTGCATTTACATTACAGTGAGTTGTGTTGACTATTTTTTCACGTGTCTGTAGGCCGCCTGAATATTTTCTTTAGAAAAATGTCTGTCTAGGTCTTTTGCCAATTTTTTGATTGTGCTGTCTTTTTTGTTATTGGATTGTATGGTTTGTATATTTTGGAAACTTGTGCCTAGTCATGTGCATATATGCAAATATATTCTCCCATTCTGTAAGCTGCTGTTTTGTTTTTGTAATGGTTTCTTTTGAGGACAGAAGCATTTTTAGTTTGATGTAGCCCCACTTGTTTATTTTTACTTCTGCTTTTTTACCACTGGAGTGGTGTTCCCAAATATACCTTTTCAGTAGATACATAGTATCTGTTATTTTATGTTTTCAGTTCTTATATCCAGATCTCTTATTCATTTTAAAAATTAAATAAATTAAATTTATGTATGTAGCTAAGTATTGATCTAGTTTTTTTTTTTCTTTTTTCTTCTTTTGCATGAGACTATCCATATCTCACAACACTGTTTGTGAAAGAGGGTTGTGTGTTTGTGGTTCCTATGTCAAAGACTAACAGTTCATATTTGTGTGGGTTTATTTCTGAGTTTTCTGTTCAATTCTACCGGTCTGAGTTTCTCTTTTTGTCCCAATAGTATACTGTTTTGATTACTGTTCCTGTGTAGTGTAGTTTGAAGTCAGGGAATGTGAAATGGATGTTGAATCTTGTCAAATGCTTTTCCAGCATCTATTGTATTATTAAGTTTTTTTTTAATATATATTTTTATTGTTATTTATGTCTTTTACATTTTGTATTCCCCTTGGGTAGCCCACCACCAGTTCACCAGTGATCCATCTCCATGGTCCCTTGTGTTCTTTTCTATTCCATTTTGTGCAATTTTCCTTCCCTCCCTCCGCCTCCCCCCGCCATTGTCTCTCTCCTATTATTAAGTTTTACGTCAACATGTTCATAGTATATAGAGATCCAGTTGATTTTTAGACGTTTTTCTTTTCTCCTGTGGCTTTGCTGAATTCATTTATTTGTTCTAGGGTTTATTAAAAATATATAATCCTCAGGATTTTCTATGTAGAAAATTATGTCATCTACAAATCTTTCTTTCTTTCTGATTTATATTATTTTAATTTATTTTCTTGCCTTGTTTTATAGGCAAGAATTCCTCGCACTCTATTGAATTTGAACTTTGTGTGGACATTCCTGTCATATTCTTAAACTTTGGGGGAAAAGCATTCTGTCTTTTACCACTAAATATAATGTCATCTGCAGCTTTTCTATAGTTGATCTTTATTAAATCAAAGAAGTTTCCTCTTCCCACTTTTGAGGTTTTACCATGAATGGGTGTTGAATTTTGTCAAGTGCTTTAGCTGCATTAATTGATATGATCATGTGTTCAGCCTGCTAAGGTGATGGATTATATCAATTTATATTTTTAATATTTAATCAAATGTTAATTGCATTCCTGGAATAAGTGTCACTTGATCATGGTATATAATTACATATATAAAATTAAAAATTTGATATATATATATATATATATATATATATATATATATATATATAGCCTATACATATTGCATATATATATAGGCTATATAGATATATGCTTTTCATACACACACGTTAATTCTATTTGCAAATCCTTTGTTAAGGACTTTTGCTTCTATCCAGGTTAAAATTGTGAAAATATTTTTCTTCTGGTGAGTTCCAGCTTGCATGTAGGACACAGCTAGAAGACTATTATGGTAGTTCATATGGAATATGATGCTAGCTTGGATTAAAGTTGGGACATCAACAAGGAGATAAGTAAAAGTTGAGCAATATAGTGAATACACTAGTAGTTGATGGGTTGAATATAGGGTTTTGAAGTATAAGAACACATTAAAGGTGACTCAGATTTTTAGTTCATTACTGAAAATGGAGTTATTCATTGTATTAAAGAACATTAGAGAAGTACCATAATCTGACTGAGAGATTGGACCATGAGTTCAGTATTAAACAGCATATTAAGATATGTGTGTGGAGATGTCACAGAGGCATTTATATTTCTGAGGTGGGTGTCATTTTGAAGTAATAGTTAAAGTTACATGGATTGGTAAAATTCCCTGGGAACAATTATAGTATCAGAAAAGATTAAGACCTATATTTAATTGGTGGCTAGAGGTGGAAGAGTCTGTAAAATATACCACGATATTAGTGACCAGAGAACTAGAAATAAAACCAGATGGCTTGGCATTATTGAAAGATAAGAGTAGGAATGTAGGAAGTAGTACCCAAAAAGAAAATGTAATGTCAACATTATAAAATAATGCTTAGAGAAGAGGTAAGAAGAGGACTAAAACTTCCATTGGATTTGGTGACAGTGAGGCCAGTAAATGAATTTAATGATTGTTCTTTGGGTGGAGAGAGGGGGTGGAAGCCTGAATGGAGTGAAAGATGAGTGGGAGTTGAGGAAGTAGAAACAGTGAATATTGAATACCCTTTCAAAGTTTTGGCTGTGAAGGGGTGGAGAGAGGCAGAACTGTAACTGGGTAAGGATGTAGGAGTCAAGGGAACATCTTTTCATTTAAGGTGAAAAAGTCTTATATATGCTTAATTGTTGCTATCTTGTGCTTCTTTATTAGCTTTCATTTGTGGAAGTATTATAGGACTTTAAAAAAATCCATTATTTTATAGGCAAAACAAAAAATGTGAGTCATCCTACAGAACTTAGGATATTGGAATCTATAGAATTCCTGATAGAGCTAAAAACAAGAGAATGGGCTCTACTAAGTTCGAATTTGATGTAGCAGCTGTCATTTGTACCCAGTTACAAAAGCAGATCTGTTTAAGGTTCCTTGGCACTGCTTCCGAGGGCCCTCATCTTGTTTGGCTTTTCTGGTTGGCATTACTTGCCCTCACAGTTCTCAGTCTCAAGGGGATGCGTATCTAGTCTTTTACAAGATTTTTAAAGATTTGCTACTTAAATTCTACTTCTTCCTGCATAGTAAGTAAAATTTAACATGACAATTTTTTCTCAAAATTCTGTATTCTAGAGACAAATGTTAATAGATTTCAAATTTCTTTGCTTGTTTCATTCTCACAATAATTCATAAAGCATAACTCACTAATATTCAACAAATATGTTGACATATTAACATATTCAATGTGTTTGTAGTATTACATATGATAGACAATAAATCCACTCTCTGTTTTTGCCATTGTTATTATTTTGTTGAAAATTGATAAAAGGTCAAATGACTATGGGTTGATAAATGTTCCTTACCCCTTTCCTTAGTTTCCTACCTCTACCCCTTAGTGCTTGTAAATCCGGATTCCATTCCTATCTAAAGGGGATAGATATTTGTGAAGTTAGTGTAATTGAAAATGTGGTGGTAAAAAAGAGACAAGAAGAGATGATCTAAAGTAATAAATCTAAAAATTCAATTATCCTTCACAAGATGCAACATATAGTACAATTCTAATTCTAATGTATACATACACACCAACAATATGCCATTAGAATATGGAGATATATATTAAAATGTATATATATTTACACACACATGATTGAGGAAGCATTTAGCTTACTGTATATGATTCAAAGGTGTAGGTTCATATCTCTTTGGATGTACATTTACACATCACACCCAGCACTAAGGCTAATGGTATTTTGAAAAAGCCAATACTCTTAGAAAAAATATATCTTTTATTACTGGCATCATTTACCTAATTATGTATACAAATGCATTGTAAAAACCCATATATGAAGGTAGCCTAGGAATATGGTTTATTATCAAAAATACATGAAATTCTCTGTTGTGTAATGGTCCATTTCGCTACCCAGAATGGATAGTCACTGATACAGCATATACAATGACCACTGTTTTTATTGGTTTGTTTAGTTTACAATGACCACTGTTTTGATTAGTTTGGCTAGTTGAAACTGTGACTTCTAATTTCATCTTATTTCTCAGCTATAACATCGTAGCCTCCTTGTACAGGGGAACCTTGAAAACATATATTATTAACTGAACACTTTTCTTCACTTAACGAAATTTATGTTGTGTTTCTTAGTAAAGAAGATTGAGAGTGGATAGATAACTAAGAGTCTGCTACATATGTTATTGAGGGAAAAACTACTGTAATAGGAATCCCCAGTCTCCCACTTTCCATTTACTACTTACATCTTACCATCCTTGGTTTCATATAAAATCAAAAGTGCACAGAATTAGAATATGGGACTTGGCTACTTCCCTTAACCTCTACTGAGTGACAATATCCTTATATAAAATTGGGAATAGTAATTATGTGACAAACTTCTCATTAAAAAGTCTTGCAAGAATAAACTACAAGATACAGTAAGCTTGATGTACAACTTCAAGAATGTCCTTGTTTAACCAAATTCAACTTGGGATATTTAAAAATTTAATTTTAGCTCATTATTTTTAAGGATGAGCAGTAGTAATAAAATAAGACAACATTGTAGAAGGTTTACTTTTGGGTTTTTTAAATTTTATTATTTTTTATTGAGGTAATGGCTTAAAACACTGTATATAATATAGGGGTATAGATGCACACATCTTCAGAAATATGCTACCACACCACAACTACCACCAAAGCACACAAAATCTTCCATCAAAGTCCATTGGACCCCCTACCTTCTTTACTCCTCACTCTCATTCTCTCTCTCTACAGAGAATTCTGCATCAATTATACAGTCAGATTTTAATATTTGTTTGGTTTAGTTTATTCTATTCCTTTGTTTTTTTCCTTATATTTCACATATGAGTGCAATCATCTAGTTTTTTTCTTCTGACTTAATGAACTTATAATCCCCTCCATTTCTATCCATATTTTATCCATATCTTATGTCTCACAAATGGCAAAATTTCATCTTTTTTTAATAGCTGAGTAGTATTCTACTTTGTACATATACCATTTTTTTATCTACTCATCTGTAACTGGGTATTTAGGTTGTTTCTATAACTTGGCTTTTGCAAATAAACATAAGATTGCATATATCCTTTTGAATTAGTGGTGTGGTTTTTTTTTCATTCTTTAGGTGGATACCTAGGAGTGGAATTTCTGGGTCATATGGTAAATCAATTTTTAATATTTTGAGAAACCTCCATACTGTTTTCATAGGGAC
The DNA here is from genome assembly GCA_004024925.1 of Scalopus aquaticus. Classification (NCBI taxonomy): domain Eukaryota; kingdom Metazoa; phylum Chordata; class Mammalia; order Eulipotyphla; family Talpidae; genus Scalopus; species Scalopus aquaticus. The sequence goes on from PVIJ01003561.1 coordinate 51,177, forward strand.
TGTGTGAGTCTACATTCCCACTAACAATGTATAAGGATTCTTTTTTTCCCTCATCCTCATCAACACTTTTTTTCTGGTCATTTTTATATGTGCCATTCTCATAGATGTGAAATGGTCTCTCATTGAGGTTCCATTTCCCTGATGCTAGGTGATGATGATAATTTTTCTGATATGTCTGCTGACCATTTGTATATCTGCTTTGTAGACTGCTTTTTATCTGATTATTTACTTGCTTTGTGTATTTGTTGATTAGTATGAGTTATTTATCTTTGCTAAAAGCCTATTGTTGATATATGATGTGCATATATAATGGGGGAAAAGGGAACCCTCCCAGCATTACTCAGTAAAAAATAATACAATTAAAAATATGACAAACAGTATATGGACAATAAAACTTGTATTAATACTGAAAAAAAAAAAACACACTGAGTGAACATTGTCCTCAAGAAAGTTAAGTTAGCCAGCTGGGAGAGATGAAGAATTAAGAGGGTACATGAGCGTTCTTTTTAAATGTTGGAGGGTATGTTATGAGGAAAAGTGCATGATGTATTTTGAACAAATCTAATGGATGGAAGTAATAAAAAGGCAGCTTTTAATTTAATGTAATGAAGAACACCCAGAAGGTGGGAATTGGAAAACAAATTGGGGAGGAGACCTAATGAACTCTGGTGTATGGATTCTTGATGGTGGATGTAGTGTACATACAACTGAATAGGTGCAACCCTACACCCCTGAAATATGCACAGCATTGTAAATCAGTGTCCCTGAGTAAAAAATAAGGCAGTTTTAATAAATAAAAATTAAAATTTAAGTATCTAAACAAATTAATAAATGTAGTAAACTATCTTCTGAGTCAGGTAGCACCTCTTGTTAATGTGGGTATTCAAGTCAGAGCAAGTATCAGATATGCCCATTTGGGACTTGGAAATTAGAACATTTAACTTTAAAAACTTCTCTTTTAAGTCACCAAATAAGTATTTCTAGCAGTTTGGTGAGTTATTATGTAATACCACAGAACAACAAAAAAAAAATTCATCAGGTAAAAGAAACTTAGAAACAACTTGTAATGGATAGCAATCGTTCTCTTCAAAACTGGCTTTAAAATGTATTTTCATTTCATCTCAACTTCTAGATAGCTATCTTTTCAGAAAATATGGAAAAGTAGATTAAAAGATAATTTTATGTAGGACAGACTATCATACTATAAAAACATAAATCATTCTCTTCAGAACCTGCTATAAACATATCCCAAGTATTCTCAGAAATCTTGTGATTTTCAATAAACATGTAGTCCACTAATTTCATAATGAACTAGCTTATTTTATAATTAACAGTTTAATGGATTTTTATGAGGTGATTGATTAGGGGTAACAAGGATTTTAACCATTTTGTGTGTGTGTGTGACCTAAAGTGTCTGTGCTTTTCCCTACTCTGAGCCTCTGGAACCAGAATTCATTTTTCAATCATTAGTGCCGGGCAGCAAGAAATACATTCTTCCCGATCATAGGTTTATTTTTAGTGTTTGAGCTACTACATATTAAGGAGCTAAGTGTCTTAGAAATATTCATTCTCTCTTGGCTCTTTGGGGATTTTATTTTCTCTCTTTAGTAGACAGTCCCTCCTACACTCTTCCTTTAAGTGTCTCGCCTACATTTTCTCACAAAACCAAAAGCTTTTAAAACTTCCTTTAATTTATTCAGTACAAGAGGAAAAAATCAACACTATAAATTATAATAGTAATGTGTATGTATAGAGTACTGGACTTATTTTTTCTGTGGGTCATTTAACATGACTACAGTCTTCCAAACCATCAATTAGTCTTCACACTAATTAACACACTGAAAACATATTATTCAGAAATTTTTCTAACTTTTATTCCTCTCTGTGCACCAATAAATCTGTTTTGATATTTGAAAATTCCAGCAGCCATTCTTAAGTGAAAATCCCATCTGAGATTGAAATTGAGGAGAAAAGGGCCTATTTTTTCTTGTCTTCTATAAACACCTAATTTTTATGATTCTCTTTTCTCCAGAATACATTTTATCTTAACAACATAATATCTAAGCTCTACTATTATTATCTTAACTCACAATGGATTCATGAATGTTATGCAAATTTTAAAGCAGATTTTTCAATGCATCACATGACGTGTCTAACTCCACTCCTTACTCTTTATTAAGCCTACTTTAACTTTCTTAGCTCTGTGCTTTTGTTGATTTTTCTCTTTCTTCTTTAAAGTCCCTGAAGGACAGTTTCACTGTATGTTTTATTGTTTATGTGAAAAGTGGTAAATATCTTCATCTCTCATGGAGCCGTAATGTCTTCATTTCAACATTAGTTCACCTTCTAGATCCTAGGTCCCTAGTTGAGTCAACTATTCTCATGGTTAATCCCTAAAAATCATCCTTCTTCTTATCCCAAGGAGTTAAAATAAATCATATATACTCGATAAATGTTGACAGTGATTTACTTCAAGGCAGATCAGGAATGTGTCTCTTCTCCATCTTCAAATAAATGCACTTCCTATGGTTGGTACCACCAATGATAATTATTATTTTGCCAAATAGCCTCTTAAAGCATTTATTTAATATACAAATGTGCAAGTTAGAGAGAAATATTTGAAAGTTAGATGTTTTCTTATCTCAGTACTGACACAAAGAAAGCATTGAAAAATTTTGTTGAATGAATGAAAGAATGAACCTTTTGAATTAGTTGTAGAGAATTTTTCTTTAGGGTAGGGAGGAAATATAAAAAGTATAAGGGGTGTCTAGATAAGATGGAGAAAACTCTGAAAGAAGAACTAGTGAGATTTGGTTTTTACTACTTTATAACTAGCTTAAATTAGCCAGAAGGAAAGGAAACAGGACATATTTCTTGTTGGTACATCTGATCCTAATTAAATATAATTTTTTAGCATGACATAGAATGTATTCTTCAACAGACAAGTGATTTGTCGAGGCTCTCATGGAAAAGTAAAAAGATATTTTCTGAGTTGACAGTTTCTTCTGTGTTCCTGGGAAAACAAACTGAAATATAGTGAACATTCTCCATGGCGTCTCAAATTCCTGAAACTTTTGTAATTGAAGGACATTTTCAAAAGGACATTTTTTCTGTGAATTTTCTCATACTACATTTCTTATGTAAACTTCGAGAAAATACAAAGAAGAGAATGAGTCTCTCAGGTTTTGGTGAGGAGATAGCAGAATTTGGTAGGAGAAAGCAGAAACAAATAGTGGTCTTAGGAATGGCACCTACAGTCTGTTATCTGAGACTTCCCTGGTTTGGCTGGGGACTTTAACAGTGAATGCTTTAGTTATACTGACATTATGTATAGGAGCAGAGGATCAGGCAGCAAAAGCAAATGAATCTGATTTTCTTTTTTTTTTTTTGGATGTTATTTAAATGCCTTAAATAATATTTATTCATGAAACAAGATCCTATTAAGGCATTATGGGTAACCTAAAGTTTTCTAAATTAGAACAATGAAGGGAAGACAATTCTGCACTTTTTTTTTTTTTGCAATGATAGAATAAAGTTTTCTTTGATTTCTAGACTTTCAACTAAAGCAATTCTTATATGTATACTGCTCTACTCATATTACAGTCTTGCTCCAGCAAAGAACTATTTTTTTTCCAAAGAACTAAAGATTAAAGGTAAAAGAATGTTTTTGGAAATGTTGAAATTACGTTTAAAATTAAAATATTGTGTATTTATCACAATTCTGCAGCCTGATCAGAGCCTAGAAATAAGTGTGTTGCAATCTCAGTTCTGGCACTAACATGTTGGGTGGTCTTTAATAAATTAGAAAACTATATTCTCTCCTAATTGTCCTATATATATAAAGCAAGAGTTGCAATAACCTGCTGCTTTCACTGAGAGATAGCAGCAACAATTGTTTACAAGAATTGTAACTTTTGTAATATGTTATTGTAGCATTTTAAAAGAAGCATTTTTGGTTGATTTCTGGTAACAAAATAACATACCTTCCAATTAATTGCATTTAATGTAGAGAAGTACAGACGCTAAAATGAAAATCTTCATAACTATCAATATTACCCCTGAAGGCTCAGGCTGAGGTTCATATATTGATTCCAGAGGATCCATAAAACCTTGACTCTTCAGGCAGATTTCAGGTAAATCATCCTTGCAAAAGTTCAAAACTTTTATCTTACTTTCAAAAAAGAACTGGACCCACAAAGTTAACTCCTCACCTCGCAGAAACGACCTCTCTGTTGTTATTTTGGTGTATGTTCTTCCATTCCCCTCAATGCACATATACACATGTTTACAAGTATATACAAAAATATTTACACAAATATGCATGATGCCATGTTAAATAGTACAAACATTAGATATTATGACTATTGCTGTATATTATTTTATTCTAAAAGCATGGTTTTAATGACTGCATTGTATTTGACTACATGATACTGTTAGGAGAGTAGATGCTCGTGGGTCTGTGTGTGTACACCAGTTGAAGAATAAAAGCCGCCACACCAAACATGACAGCAAGCAGGTATGGATTTATTGAAGCAAGAGGACAGAACTCCTAAGAGCAGGAGAGGTCAAAGTGAGGATGCCCCTTTACTCCAGCCCTGTGTGTGACTAGACACTATCAGACTCCTGTTGCCCAATGTGCTGGCCTATTTATTGATTAGGCACCAGGTGGTCGGGAATTTTCCTGTTGGTTGTTTTTCTGTTCCCTCATTATCCTGTAACCAGATATTACTCTAGGTGGTGGCCAGCTCAGCACCATTTAAGTAAAACACCTCTATTTTCCTAGGAGCTGTATTGTTCCTTCTGTCCCTATATTGTTTAAAATCACTCTCCTGTGTCTCAGCCTTTCCTGTTCCCCAAGTTCTCCTGGTCCCGGTTCCTCTCAAGATGACTGTTTTCACTGGTTCTCTTTTGTTGGACCTTTAGAATATTTACATTTTGCTGCTATAAACAAAGCTTCTATGAACTTTTATTTCGAGAAATATGAGTATATGTCTTTTCTTAATTTCTTAGTATGATTGTGTAAAAGTTGCTTATTTGATAATTGTATAATATTATGGTTCTTTTGTATTGACTTTTTTGATTATTCTACTGGAGTACAGATGGTTCATTTGGAAGAATTTGGAAGAATTATTTTCCTTAGAAAATAATTAAAGTTAATATGGCTATTTTTATTTTATCTGCTGGAACAAGGAGCTTGATGATTGTAGAAATGAACTTACTATGTAGTTTTTCTCAAATTACTCAATTTTCAGTCTGTTGGGATTGCCTTGGGGACTTTCCAATTATGAAAATTTAACTGTGGAGGAAGCCAAAATGATCTTACTCCTCAATTTTAGGTCTTGACTATCTGCCGATATAGATAAATTCTTCAAAATAAGTTTATTAAAAGGGTCACATGTCATATCAAAAAGTAGAAGAGAGATATTGAAATAAAGGTACAGTTTTTGTCACTCTCTTCTTTAAAATAAAATCTAAACTACATTCTGCAACATATCTTTTTTAGTGATATACTCTTGCTATTAAGAGTTTTCCTCCTGTGATGACTTTCCTGCTTGAATATATTTGTCAGCACTTGCCCTAGAGAGCAACTTCTATTCATTTTATGTTTATTTTTTAGTCTATCCTACCAGGACTACTTTGGCAGTCATTTTGACCTTTTGAGGATGGTCCATTCCTTAGTAATTTTTCTCTCGCTACCAGCATATTTCATTTATGAAGTGACCTTTCCAATTCTTTTTTTTTCAGCAATTTGTTCCCAGTGGTTATCTTATTCATTATAAAGTGAGGTGCGCCTTAGGATTTCATAATTTCCATATCACGGTAAAACAGGTGTTCCAGCTTTTTTAAAGATACGAGCTGGAGTTACAAGCAATTTGCTTATAATCTGTTGATTCCTTGGGAGTTATTTAAAAGGATTGTCATATTCTTTTTCTCTATCTTGTACTTACAGTTGCTTATGTTTTTTTGCTCCATAGCCCCTGCCATCACCCCAAATTCATCATTCCAAGACTGATCAAGGGCAGTCCATTACCCTTTTCTACTTCTCTATTTCTCTTAGTTGAACTGCTGTGCTTCCAATCTTCCATGCTAGAAAACTTAGTCTATTTTTTATCATTTATATCTTTGATGAACCTCTGCCTTAGATTTTCAGAATGTTTAAGATCCTGTCCTGTTTTCCCACATATCTTTGAAAGTCTCAGAAATGTGATGTTCCTTCCAGTTTTCAATTCATGTCCTTCATTCATATGTAGCACAGAAATCTTTAGAAAGATCATACATAATCCCAATTTTTCACAATGAAATTTTAAGTAACTCTGCATAATGTTGACCACCAAAATCTGCATCTTGAAAAAACTTCCAATTTAAATTCTCAATGCTATCCCTCTTTAGATGCTGGTAGTATAACTTAACCTTTTAGATGTTCTCCTTGCCATCAATAGATTCATCTTCCAATCCCTCTAACATAACTAACATAACACTTCCCAAGTAATCATTTCAAAGTACCACTTAAGTCATGATTTTCCTTCCTCAAAAATAACTATCGCTTTCCCCATGACCTCATGAGTCCTAGTATTCTGCTTTTATTTCTCCAGGAATCAGATTATATGAGAAAGACTACAAAAAGAAACTGAAGCTATCGACCGACCTCTATAATCAGAATGGCCTCATGTTTATCAGAATTATGTACTAGGGCTTATTGCTAATGCACATACATATAGTGAGTTTTAAAGTTACTATTTCAGTTTTAAGGTCATTATGATAACAAAATAAAAATAAATATTATTACTGCTACCAGGTAGAATGTAATATACACTGAGTAGACAAACAAATATTGTTTCTTTTTCCTAATCCTGAAAAGAAGATATGTTATCCCATTTCACTAGTGTGGAAAATTATTCAGTAAATTTGAGATGAGATCTACCTTATCCATAAAACGTGTCTTTCTGGGACAGGTTTAATAGGAATAGAAGAGAGAACAGGAATCTTTCAAGTTTCTTTCCAATTATTAGGCAAAGGGCCCTCACTTAGACATCAGCCTCCCCATACACTGATATTTTCTTTTGCTGTAGCTCCAAGACTGCTAGCATGTTTCCTCACCTTTAAACACTGGAGAGAATGACCACCTACAGTATTTGAAATGTATCCTCTCACAGCCCTAGCTAAGGAATGAAGTCATGGCTTCTCACTTACCACAGGCTCTTTTCCTTTCAAGAATTTGTCACTTATCATTGCAGAAAAACAAAGGAAGTTAACGAAGAAAATAGAAAAGTTCCAAATTAAATTATAGAATCTTATAAATTCCTTCACTCCTGAAAATCCTTCATCCGTATCACTTGAATCATTCTGAACTGGGAGATTTAAGCCCAGGACAGATATCTTTTTCTTGTTATAACTGGTGTTCATTAAGGCTCTGTTTTTCTTTTACTTTAGTGAAGATGTTATATTCCTTCCTTTGTGATGACATCTCTTCCCAAGTTGAAGGTGCAGTCAAGATATAATACTTCATGTCCCTTTATGTAACTTATGCAGTTTACATCTCTGATAACCTTAAAATAAATAAAATAAGTCAGCTACATCTCTTGTCTACCTAGAATTTCAACCTTTAACTAATGCAACAAACACTTTTTTGCATAATTATTGTTTGTCAATAATTGAGGACTTTGTAGAATCTCCAGTCCTTTTCAAATTCTACATAGTTATTCAAAATCAATAAAAACAAACCACTCTGCAAAGGAATGAGCCCCTCCCAAAGAGAAGAAAACTGTTTCAGTGCAATTTCTGCACTGGCCAGGGACAGCAGCCCTTCTGCCCACCTGTGACCATGCGGGTGCTTCACTTCACTGAGCAACCTGAGCAGAGGCAGCTTCTTCCCAAGCCTGCCCCCACAATGACAGTGCAGGCCTCTCTTTTCTGTCCCTTTCTGGGCAGCCCTTTCTGCCTGCCTGTGTCTATGCAAGTGCCCTTTATTCTTTTCTACCTTTGACAAAAAACCTGACCTTTTGTATACAGTTAATGTCTCTATCTCAAGGAGAAAATCACCTGGGAAACTTGGCAGTGCTGCTGAAAGGGGAGCTCTAGTGAAACTTTTCCCAGAGTTAACTGAAGGACCCACTCTCCAAACCCAACATTGCCAAAAATTACTTCATCGCCTTACATGAAATATGAAATGTGGCAATAAGCCACAATATAACAGGCCCACACATTTAATATTTAATCAATAACTATTGAATGAAAGAAAAAAAACTAACAAATGTACTGTGGCATAAGAAATGTCCTTTGTTGTATTTACATATGGTAAAGCAAAGCATTTCACTTAGTAGTTGGAAATGACTATCTTGGGAACATGGCACGGATAACTCATGGATTTGGGCCCAATGATAATACTACACTAAATTACATGAATTTTCCTCATTGTCAATATATTTACTAATTAAAATTTAGTGATGGTAATGAATATTTCTTTAGAAGTGAAATCAAGCTTAAAATGTTAGTTAACTTATATGCTAATACTCCTTAGCAGAAAAATTCAATCAAGATGTTAAGGTTCAGATGCAACTTAGAACTTGTCCTGAATGCTATAATATGGATTCTTTTTTTTTTAAAGTGGGCAAATCAACAGGTCTTTTCATCTATTTTTAAAATATCTAATTGGCTTCCTTATGATTTATGAATTGGGCAGCATCACATCAGATGCTGCAAGGGTTCTCACAAAATTAAAGGTACTTACCTATGGAAAGAGTATGACACAAGGTATTTAGCAAAATAAAAGATTTGTTTTAGGTAAGCCACCTTCCCTCAGGAAAAGGCAAAGGAGTATTATGATGCATATTGCCTTCCCAGTGCTGATTAGTGAATTCTAGATTGATTGGTTTAGGATTACACTTTGGGTGGAGGTTGAAAGTGCAGTATGTATTAAACTCGGTATCCCCACCCCCAGCCCCTGGCATAAAAAACTCCTTTTTAGATCTGTTTTCTCACTTAAAAAAAAAAAAAATAATTAAATCATTATTTTACCAACATCTTTTAAAAATTTGTATTATAGAGACAACATTGGTTTACAACATGATATATGATTTAGGGAACTATAGTCACAATTTTTCAGATATTTATCACCATTCCAAACCCACTATCAAGGCATCCATAATCCATTACTATTGATGACTGGGCCCCATCACTACTAGTTCCTCACCACCACTCTCCCTCTAGTAGCCTCAGTTCTACAGACATATTTCTAGGGTTAGTTTTGGTTTAGTTTTGTCAGTTCCTCTGTTGTGTTTATCATCTACATATGAATGAAAACCTCTGGCACTTGTCTTTCTCCTTCTCACTTACTTCAGTTGGCATAATCTCCTCCAGTTCCCTCCATTATCACAAATGGCACAATGTTATCTTTCATTATAGCTGGGCATTATTCAATTCTTTTTTTTTTTTTAATTTTTTTTAAGTTTTTTTTTTTTTTATTTATTTATACATACAAGCTGGGGTACATGCCAGAGGCGTGGGGCGGCGAGAGGGTTCACCAGAGACAGAGTGGGGAGCAGAACAGGCAGATCAGAAATACACTGCTGAGGGGAGCAGCGGGCGAGGCAGGAGAGGTCTGCCGCACCATGTGGGATTCTCCCCGGCCGGGCGTCGAACTCGCGTCGCCGCTGCCGACTGCTCCACAGCGCAGCGCTTAACCGCTGCGCCACCGGGGAGGCCCCGGCATTATTCAATTCTGTATGTATCTATATCTATCTATCTATCTATATCGCATTTTAATCCACTCATCTGTCATTGGCACTTAGGTTGTTTCCATAACTTGGTTGTTGTAAATAGTGTTGCAATAAACATAGGAGTACTTACATCCCTTTGAATTAGTCTTTTCTGCTTTCTCTGTATAAATACTAAGGAGTGGAATTGCTGGATCATATGGTTTATCTAATTTAACTATTTTGAGGAACTACCACAATGTTTTCCATAGGGCTGGACCAGTCTACGTTCCCACCAACAGTGTTTGGAGTATTCTTTTTTCTCCACACCATGACCAACATTTGTTGTAACTGGTTTTGTATTGTTTTATTTTTTAAATATGAGTTATTCTCATGGGAGTGACATGATATATCATGGTAGTTTTGACTTTCATTTCCCTGGTAATAAGTGATGCTGAGCATTTTTTATGTGCCTGTTGGCCATCTGATTTCTTCTTTAAAATAGTGTCTAGGGCCTCCCTGGTGGGCAATGTGTTAAGTTGCAGCACTGTGAAGCTATCCAGAGCTGCTGCAGCACAAGTTCGATCCCCAACCACGGAGCTTCCCACATGGTGCAGCAGACCTCTCCTGCCTCGCCCACTGCTCCCCTTGTTACAGGGCAGGGAGAGGGACACCCCCAAAACCCCAGACCTGCCCTGTACTAAGTGGGTTCAGCCATCCGCTGCATCAATACAAAACATACAGAACCTTTTGTGGAATCCAGACTTTAATATAATTAGAAAAGACAGAGAAGAAAAAGAATATATTTTCTAAGTCAAGCACCCAATGTTATCCAACTCCTCATAGGTACAAGTCCACCCAAACAGGATTGGCCCAAAGCAAGTCTCAAAAGCCTGCCACAAGTCTAGAACAGCTTACGGCAGGGACCCACACATAAGGGGCAGAAACAGCCAGGCAATTCTGGGAGGAACCAAAATACCTTTCTGCAGGGACT
>PVIJ01003561.1:61962-132752 GCA_004024925.1 Scalopus aquaticus
CGTTAACCTCCCCACGGGTCTCTCACCCACGTCTATTTCAACCAGTCCAGGCCAGTGCAGCTTCTTTACAAGTCTCTCTGCTCCTTGGGCCTCTGCTGGCTTTCCATCCTTCTTCCATCTCCTCCTGTCTTCTGTCTGTGTGTCTCCTCTGTGTGTGTCCTCTCTTCTGTGTGTCTCAAGCTTCTCATATCCTGCTCAGCTCTACCCTAAGTTGGGTGGGACAGGGAACCTGGGACACACCCCTTCTCCTGGGGACCACCCTCTTACACCCTCAGCAGTGTATTTCTTTCAGTCGATTTTCCTGTTGTGCTCCCCACTCTGTCTCTGGTGAATCCTCTCACCTCCCAGACCTCTGTCCTACACCCCAGTTTGTATGCATAAATAAATAAATCTTTTTAAAAAATGGTGTCTATTTAGCTCTTCTGCCCATTTTTTAATTGTGTTCTTTGTTTTCTTTTTATTATCTTGTATGAGTTCTTTGTAGCTCTTGGATATATGATGTGAAAATATTTTCTCCCATTTGGTGGGTATCTTTTCATTTTAATGACAGTTTCTTTTGCTTTTCAGAAGTATTTTAATTTGATGTAGCTCATTTATTTATTTTTCCTTTTATATTCCTTGGAATTGGATTCAAGTCCCCAAAGACATCACTGAAGCCAATGTCATGGAGTGTTTTGTCTGTGTTTTCTCCTATGTATTTTATGATTGCCATTTATACATCCAAATCTTTAATCCATTTTGAGTTCATTTTATGTGTGGTATAAGAGAATGGCCTCGTTTCATTTTTCTGCATGTGGTTTTCCAGTTTTCCCAATGCCATTTGTGGAAGAGACTTTCTTTTCTCCTTTTTATACTCTTGGTTCCTTGTAAATAAACTGTCTATAAATGTGGGTTTATTTTGAGGCTTGCAGTTCTATTTTGTATATCTATGTTTATTCCAATTTCATACTGTTTTGATTGCTATAGTCTTGTAGTACAGTTTGAAGTCTGGGAGTATGATCATTCCTTCCTTTACTATTTATTTTCCACCATTGCTCTGACTGTCCAGTCTTTGTGGTTCCATATGAATTTCAGTAATGTTTGTTCTAATTTTGTAAAGAAATTCATTGAAGTTTTAATTGGGATAACATTGAATAATATATTGCTTTGGGTAAGATGGGCATTTACCTATGCTAATTGTTTCAATCAATGAGCATGGCATATTTTTCTATTCCCTTGTGTCTTTTATTTCTTTTAGCAACATCTTAAAAAGGTTTTCATTTAATCAGTCTTTTACTACCTTTGTTAGGTCTATTCCTATTTAATGCTTTTTGATGCTATTTTAAAAGGAATTGTGTTTTCAGTTTCCTTCAATTCTATTTTGTTATTTGAATTTAGATTGCAATAAATTTTTGTATATTGATTTTGTAGTTGTTTTTTTACAGATTTATTATTTCTAATAACTTTTTAGTGTGTCTTTATGGTTTTCCAAGTATTTAATCATGTCATCTTTAAATAGTGATATTTTACTTATCTTTTCCAATTTGGATTCCTTTTATGTTTCTCTCCTTTTCCAATTTAGATTCCTTTTATGTTTTTCTCTTGCTTAACTGTTCTAGCTAGAACTTCCAAGACTATATTAGGTAGTAGTGGTGAGCATGGGCATCCTTGTTGTATACACCTGATCTTAGAGGTAAAGCTTTTACTTTCTCGCCATTAAGTATATTACTAGTTATGGGCTTGGCATATATGAGCTTTATTATATTGAGTTATATCCCTTCTGGCTCCATTTTACTAAGAGTTTTTAATTTTAAATGAGTGCTGAATCTTGTCAAATGTTTACTCTGCATATATTGATATAAAGAGGTTTTAAAGATGATTTTAACTATAATTTGCTGTGATTTCTGATATACACCAATAAGGAAGGGAATAAACAGAAACATTATATACTAAATTTTTCCTTTGAATTTTAAATTGATAAATGAATTTAGGCTTGCCTAATTTTTCCTCAGTTTCAAGGCCATGTTTTCTATTAAAATTGTCCCAGAAATCTTTGACTAACAATAGGATTTTCTTGACTTAGTCAAGAAAAAATGTTTGCAAACATGATATAGGAGAACAGAGATTCTGCTCCTTTAAGTTTCCAGTAACTTATTGGGTAACCTTCACAAGACATCTTCCTGTTTCCCCTCTATAAAGATAAGACCTTAGACCAGGTAACCTTCAAGATTCCTTCCAGTTCAGATACTTTCTGATACTAAATTATGTCCAGTCAGCTGTTTAGATGCAGGATGATAGTGATCATGAGAATGATGACAGATGCCTTTGAGCATTTACTGTGTATAAACTGTATTAAGTGTAGACATTTGTCCTGTGTGCCATCCCCTGGGTCATCTGATTTTATATCCCTAACGTGATCCTAAAGTTAAGTTTTGCATTCTCCTGTCTTTTTAAGAATTCACATATTCTATTTTTACTAGAAATGTGCTTTAAATATGATTCAAAGTGGATTATTTTAATAATTTAAGTTGTCTGTAAGTTAATGACTAATGATACCCAAGTTTCTCTAGATGCCCTACTGAAGCAATGGGTAAATGGTTTTAGTCCTTTATATATTATATATGTGTGTGTTTGTATAATGTATGTATGCATGCATACATGTGTATGTATATACATGCATATATATATATATATGTAATTATGACTGTCATGTGACTTTGGTCAAAATACTTCACATGAAATGACAGACCTGTTTATCTTTGTTCTGAAATCGCAATGTCATGCAGATATTTTCCCCTCTGATTTAATTATTTGATTGAATGCTCAGGAAGTAACATGGGTGCTAGAAGTTTCCAAAAATAACTATGTGTTACCATATACACATCCTTTAAATATGTCAGTGGTTCATTAAGGTGCAGCAATACTTAAGACTTTCAAAAGTTGTATTTTATGAAATCCTGAATTTATTTTGGTTGTGAAAGATAGAGGTTTGATTTTCAGTTGTGAAGTGGTCCTGAGACACTCTTTTGAGTCTTGTAGAACAATATTATAGGAATCATGCATTTTACTATAGAGAGTATTTAGAAAGTAAGGTGTAAAAGATGAGTGTCTCTAAATACTTCAAGATATTCTTATGGGTTTATTAAAAAAAAGAACTTGATATGGCAAAATATGTTGAAACAAGTCATTTGTACTGCCTTGCATTTTGTAGAAAATAAGTCATCAACTGCTAGATTATTTTATTTTGAAAAATCAATATTTAAGAAAGAAATAGCCATCTTCACCACATTCTTTCATCTTATCACTGTTGCTATCTCTTACTATATTATAAAAAATATTAATTAGGAAACTGTCAAGAAAGTGAAGTAATTCACCCAGAATGACCAATTCGGTAAGAGAGGTGGAGTAGGAACTGCCATTAACATCTGTCTGATGATTTTTCAGTATTTCTCCTTTACTCATGCTATTTCCATGATGATTATAGAAAAGAGGCTAATTACACTTGTCAACAGTGAGATTGTTGCTGAATTAAAAAGGCCCTAATCTGTAGTATCTTGGTGTGCTAAACATGAATATAACCCTGAAAAATTTTTATTAGCTCTCGTCTTGAAGATATTTCATATAATTCATTTTATGTTTCACCATGTAAATTTATCTAGTAGGACTGCAACAACATCCTAAATCAGCCTAGAATGATGTAATATTGCATCACATTGCACAATACCATCATGCACACATCATCCAGAGTTGACTGCATCATTTTCTGATGCAATGCAATACTACTGCCAGGCAGCTGCTGAAGTAAGCTGACATCAGCAGTGCACTCTAGAAAGCCCTGTCAGAAAGATTGAGCATTGAAATTATTTCAGACTTTGTGCAAGACAGTTTAAGCTACTGTTCCATAGAACTGTTATGATTTTATCCATTTAGGCACTATACAGAACAGTAATGCCTCGAAAGTGCATTCATAGCATGGACAATTTCTGCTCTATTTGTGGGGAAGTGACATTTGCCAACCAGAAGAAAAGTACCACTTCTCAAGTGAAGAAGGCTTATCATCTTTCCTTCAGATGCAAGGTTGGTGACCAAGACAAGCCTTGGGCCCCGCATATATGCTGTGCTACATGTACAACACAGCTTTCACAGTGGTTCAATGGCAAAAGACCATCAATGCCATTTACAGTCCCCAGGGTGTGGAGAGAGCCAAACAACCACAGAAAAGACTGTTCCTTCTGCTTGGTTTCTCCTCGTTCTGGCATAATAACGAAGCCAAAGAAGTCAAGAATAGTCTACCCAAACCTTCTGTCTGCATTGAGACCAGTTCCACATATGGTGAGGGACTTTCTATTTCAGAGCCTCCAGCAGAATATTCTCTTGATTCATCTGATGAGGAGAAGGGTGAGCCGACCTGTTCTTCTCCTGTTCCATCAGCATGCAGTGATCCAGATTTTCACTGTGGTGCATCATCAACCCCACATAGACTAACACAGGAAGAACTCAATGACCTGGTTCGTGATTTGGACTTATCCAAGAACAAGGTAGAATTGCTAAGATCAAGACTCCAACAATGGAATCTTCTAGAAGAATATGTCACAATTACTTTATTTTGAAAGCACCACTAGCAGTTGGAGCCTTTCTTCAGAAAAAAAATTACTCTGGTATTCTGTTCCAATATTGAGGGCCTCATGAATGCTTAATCACTCATGGCCCACAGAATGGGGACTATTTCTAGACTCTTAGAAACTGAGTCTTAAGGCTATGCTTTTGCACAGTGGAAACCGTCTTCCATCTATTCTATTCCTGAACAGCTGTACAAGAGACAAGCAAAGAAATCCAAGAAGTTGTCTATAACTTGATCTTTTACAGGTATTAACCATTGGCTTATTACTATTGGCATGCATTTCATGATGTAAACATCAATTTATTGCAGATTACAAAAAAAAAAAAAACTAGAGCCAAAATTAGAATTTGACTGTAATATTCGTGTTGCACACATACAAATTGATAGGAAATGACTAATTTTATTTCAGTAACATGACTTTTGTAAAAATGTGTTGGCTAGAGTAATTTCAAGGTTCAACTCTACTATTTGTATAACTTGAAGCACGTTATTCTCTTGTGGAGTATCAATTTTCTAATCTATGACATTCTCCCCAAAATATGTGGACCTCAAGGGTAGTTAAAGATTGTTTGAGATGATGATTATAAAGCCTCTTATATGTGCCTTGCTGGAACTTTATGGTAGTTTCTGTTGTCATTGTGGGTGTTATAACAATGTAGGTGGAAAATATTAGAAATTTTTCTTTGTTCTTTTGTTTCTTCAATTAGAAGGTTATAGCACAATTGAGCAGTGTCAGTTCTGTTGGATGAAGTGTAGCAGTGAAGCAGTAAGGCTGGGTGAGTTTGTATAGAGACTGGCTGTATTAGAGTGATTTGTGACATTCTGATTGGGTATTGCCTGGGCTACTCTGTTCCATTTCATCTACAACCTCTTCACTTTTTTTCCATCATTATAAATGACTACTCATACAATTTTGTTTTGAAAAATACTGCCTTTAACTGAAAGCTGCTCTAAATCTTTATATATTTCCAGTCCTTTTATTAATATCATTTCAAATTATCTTTGTCATCACTTAATAGTATTTTTGGCACATGATAAGGTTTTAATAAATGATGGGGAATGGACAATTGAATTAATGATAAACAAGCAAGTACTTACACAGCACCTATGTATATACACATATATGTACATCTATACTTGTGGGTATGTGTGGGTATAACTACATAATGTGTGTGTATATATAGAGTGCTATTATAGTAGCTATATATAAATAGTTTAGAATTTAATGAGTAAGGGCAATAGATTAGAATTTATGTGTATGGGGCCTCCCTGGTGGCTCATCGGTTAAGCGCTGCACTGTGGAGAGGTCGGCATTAGCAATGCGAGTTCAATGCCCAGCCAGGGAGAATCCCACATGGCACGACAGACCTCTCCTGCCTCACCCGCTGCTCCCCTCAGCAGTGTATTTCTGTCCATCTGCCTGTTCTGCTTCCCATTCCGTCTCTGGTGAAACCTCGCATCGCCCCATGCCTCTGGCCTGTAACCCAGCTTGTATGCATGAATAAAAAATTCTTAAAAAAAAATAAAAGAATCCCTGACCTTTAAAAAAAAAAAGAATTTATGCATAGGGACAGTCACTAATCAAGTGTCAGAAATTAATAGTGAGTTGCTTTGAAAACAAACATTGGAAGAAAGAAATTTGTGGCATGAGATTTTAACAACCCACTTTCACAAATAGATCAACTAAGAATAAAATAAACAAGGACAAAATAGCTTTAAACAAAGACTTAGAACTTAGACTGCATGGACCTCATGGATATTTAGGGGGTAATGCACCCCCAGAAATGGAGTATACATTCTTCTCAAGTGTACAAGGAATATTCTAAAAAATAGACCAAATTCTGGGCCACAAAACAAATAGCAACAAATTCATAATGACTGAAATAATACCTAACATCTTTTTGTTAACAATAAAGTCATCACATTAGAAATCAACCATCAAAAGAAAACAAGAGAATCTCTTAGTACATGGAGACTTAACAATGCTACTGAAAGACTTCTGGGTTAATAAAGATATCAAAAAATTCCTCAAGACAAATGATAATGAAGAAATAACTTCCCAAAACTTATGGGATGAAGCAAAAACAGTTCTAAGAGGGAAATATAAGGCAATACATGTACACATCAGGAAATTAGAGAGAGTTCAAATAAATAACCTTCTTTCTCATCTCAAGGAATTAGAAAGAAAAAAAAAGAACAAACAAATCCAATATTAAGTAGAAAAGAAATAATAAAAATCAAAGCAAAAATAAATGAAATAGAAATCAAAAAGACAGTCCAAAAGTCCAAATGAAACCACAAGCCAGTTCTTTGAAAAAATAAACAAAATAACAAGACTCACTAAGAAAATAAGGGAGAAAATTCAAATAAATAAAATCAAAAATGAAAGAGGAAAATTACAACTGATACTGCAGGAAGTCAGAGGATAATTAGGACTACTATGAACATTTACACTCCAAGAAATTCAATAAGCTAGAACAGATGGACAACTTCTTAGAAATATCCACTCATCTGAGACTGAATATGGAAAAAATAGAAAACCTGAGCAAACCAAATACCATCAAGACAATTCAAACAGTAATCAAACTCTCCCAATGGACAAAAGTCCAGGACCAGATAACTTCACAAGTGAACTCTACCAAACATTCACAGATGAACTAGTAGCTCTTGTGCTCAAACTCTTCAAAAAAAATTGTAAAGGAAGGAACACTTCCAAACACATTTTATAAAGTGAACATTACACGAATACCAAACCAAACAAAGACAACACACAAAAAGAAAACTAGAGACCAATTTCCCTTTTGAACACAGCTACAGAAATCCTCAATAAAATGCTAGCAAACCAAATTCAATAATGCACTAAAACTATCATACACCATAACCAAATGGGATTAATGCCATGGACACAAGGTGGTTCAACATCTGAAAATCAACGTAATTCAACACATCAACAAAAAAAAAAAAGAAAAAAAAAACACAAACACATCGATTGATGCTGAGAAGTAATTTGAGAAGATTCAATATCCATTTACGATGAAAACTCTTGGAAAATGTGGCATAAAAAAATCCCTTAACATAATAAAAGCTATTTACCCACTGCTAATGGCATTCTAATTGTAAAAAGCTGAAAACCTTTCCAGGAACCTCTGATACAAGACAAGGATGTCCACTCTCACAAGTACTATTCAACATAGTGTTGGAAGTCCAAGCAAGAGCAATTAGACAAGAGAAAGTCATAAATAGTATCAAAATTAGGAAAGAAAAAAGAAAGCTATCATTTCTTGCAGATGACATGATGAGACCCTCAATACATGGATACATAGAAAACCCTCAAGACACCACAAAAAAGATTGATTGAAACAATGAGTTTAACAAGTGGCAGGGCAAAATATCAATCCACAAAGATAAGTTGCTTTTGTATATACAAACAATAAGATAAATGAGGAAGAAATTAAAAAAGTGACCCCAATTACAATCACACCAAAAACAGACAGACAAACAAACAAACAAACAAATAAATAAATAAATAACCTAGGTTAAACCTAACAAGGGAGGTGAAGGAACTATACAGAAGAAACTACAAGACACTGTTAAAAGAAACAGAAGACACAAAGAAATGGAAAGATACTCTCTACTCATGAATTGGAAGAATCAACATTGTCAAAATGGTCATCCTTCCCAAAGCACTATATAGGTTTGCTGTAATATACAGTAAAAATAGCAATGATATTTTTCAAAGAACTGAAAAAAACACTACTGAAATTCATTTGAAGTAACAAAAGAGCCTGAATAATGAAAGCAATCCTGGCAAATAAGGAAGAGATTGGAGGTATCACACTTCCAGGCTTCAAACTATATTATAAAACCATAATAATTAGACAGTCTGATACCGGAACAAAAACAGACTAAAAGGTCAATGGAATAAAATTGAGAGCCCAGAAATAAACCTACATCTATAGGGACAGTTAATCTATGACAAAGGGGTAAGAACATACACTGGAACAAGGAAAGCTAAAAACATATACTGAAACAAGGAAAGCCTCTGCAAAAAATCATGTTGGGAAAATTGGACAGCCACATACAAAAGAATGAAACTAGACCATGCCTCATGCCACATACAAAATAACAATTCAGTGACTAAAAGGCACCTCTGGCCTACACCCCAGTTCTTCTATGCAAAAATTTTTAAAAAGTTCATTGTTACTTATCATCAGGGAAATGTAAATGAAGACCAAAGTGAGATACCATCATATAACTGTGAGAATGGCCCATACCAAAATGACCAAAAACAGAAAGTGCTGGTGAGGATGTTAAGAAAACACTTGTACACTGCTCGTGGGAATTAAGAATAGTCCAGTCCTTATGGATAGTAGTTTGAAGGTGTCTCAAAACATTAAAAATGGATCTACTGTATGACCCAGCAACTCTACTCCTAGGTATTTATCAAAAAAATTCAAAAACACTAATTCTAAAAGAAACCTACACTTCCATGTTTATTGCAGCATTATCTACAATATGGAAATATGCCCAACCTAAATGCCCAAAAGCAGATGAGTGGATCAAGAAGATGAGATCTATCTATCTATCTATCTATCTATCTGGCTGGCTCCTAGCATCCACATAGGAGCCCATACATAGTTTCAACCCTTAACCTGATACAAGTCACTCTTTTATATTAATTCAATATTTTTAATTGAGGTACTATTAGGATATCCCCATCAGGTAGTGCTACCGTAGTGCACTCACCACCAAATCACACATAGTCCTCCACTACAGTTCATTATACAAACACACAGACACACATACACACACACACACACACACACACAAACACACAATGAAATATTATTCAGCAATCAAGAAAAAAGAACTCATGACATTTGCAACTATGTGGATAGAACTGGAAGGGATAATGCTAAGTGACATATGTCAGAAAAAGAAAGATAAATACCAGATGATGTCACTTATATGTGGAATGTAGAGAAACCAAACTAAGGGTCCAATAAAGACAAGCTTAAAATCCAACTCTTGAAAGATGACTATAGAATTGAAGCATCCAGAGTGGGAAGGGGGTGAGGAAACTTTAAGAACAAAGAGGGAAGCAAGAAAAATGGGCTTTAGTGGAGGACTGTGTGTGATTTGGTGGTGAGTGCACTATGGTAGCATTACCTAATGGGGGTATCCTAATAGTACCTCAATTAAAATTATTAAATTAATATGAAAGAGTGAGTAGTATCAGGTTAAAGGTTGAAACTGTGTATGGGCTCCTATGTGGATGCTAGGAGCCAGATATTGGGATAGGCTGATCACTCTGCTTTGCATTTATAGAATTGAGTTTTGGTACAGTTTTCTTTTTTTTTTTTAGATTTATTTTTTATTTATGCATACAAGCTGGGGTACAGGCCAGAGGCGTGGGGCGGCGAGAGGGTTCACCAGAGACAGAGCGGGTAGCAGAATAGGCAGATCAGAAATACACTGCTGAGGGGAGCAGCGGGCAAGGCAGGAGAGGTCTGTCATGCCATGTGGGATTCTCCCTGGCCGGGCATCAAACTCGTGTCGCCGCTGCCGACAGATCCACAGCGCAGTGCTTAACCGCTGCGCCACCAGGGAGGCCCCTTGGTACAGTTTTCACAATAGGCTAGTGAGATGGGTTGGGCGGGCATGAAATGCTTTGGTATGAAATCCTAGCTGTTGGAAAATTCCTGTTGGAATTTTTATGGACTTGTGTTATTATTCTACTCAAACATCCAGGCTGACTATGCTTTTCCTCTGAGATTGTATAGACTGTGTGACAGACACCTACCAAGCTGAGCACCACAGAAGACCTATATAAAGGCTTTACACAATTCTAGCCAGTTCAGGAGGCCTGAAACCTGAGCTTGCTTTCCTCACTGCTACCCAAAGTCCCATTTCAATTTCTCTTTCACCAAAGTAATGGAGCAAATTTTTTTGGCAAGAGAACTACTATTGCTTAAATAAAGAATGGTGCTAGTTAATATCAGATCTAAGAGAAACCTCCTGATAGTGTACTGCATCCAACAGTCCTTAGCTCCAAAGTATCGTAGATCTGGAATTCTGCAAGATTTATTAATAATGAGAAACTTGAAAACATTGTCATTATCTAGTTATCATCTTCACCATCAAAAATCAGTATTTACTATGTTCGCCTTCATCTCACTTCCTGAAATGAAAAAAAGTGATGATGGATAAACAATTGAAAGTTACACTCTTTGAAGAAATAGTAAGAAAACTCACATTTGGTTAGACAAAGAAATGAGTTATATTTAAATGTAAAGATAATTAGAACTTAGAGAAAATTCTATCATGTCTGTCTGGAAGTGGGGAGAACCAACATTGAAAGTATCATATTTGGTACTGGTGAGGATACAGGGTTTGGAGTGTGAGAGGAGGGATCCATAATTGTGTAGGACCTGAAGGGAAGGCATGTCAGCTTTGTAAGAGTACAGAAGGCATTGTGGGGAAATAAAGAACATGGACTCAAATAGAATTATGTTCAAGTCCCAAAACTGACATTCACTACTCACTGAATACTTAGACAAACTATTTGCCTTCTTTAAGTTTATTGTCTTCATCTGTAAAGTGTAGACAATAAACTTTCCTTAAAAATAGAATAAAATATGCAAAATGCTTTG
Organism: Scalopus aquaticus; assembly: GCA_004024925.1. NCBI lineage: Eukaryota > Metazoa > Chordata > Mammalia > Eulipotyphla > Talpidae > Scalopus > Scalopus aquaticus. The sequence goes on from PVIJ01003561.1 coordinate 73,216, forward strand.
CAAATACCTGGCACACAGAAGATATTCATTAAATGCTAATTCTTCTTTCTTTTTGCAAATATTTTAGAATCACCACTCCTAGGGAGCCAATATATAAACCCATTAATTTTATAGTCTCTTCTTCATCGTTTATATCCTTTCCACCTTCCTACTTTTGCTACTTCTCCTATACTGAAAAAACCATCCTCTCTTATCTTTCTATATACACAATGATTTCTTCCACATGTTTTCCTTTTTCTGAGACGTTTCCTGGAACACTACATGATGTTATTACCTCCCTGATCTGAACATCTATAAGATATATTATAGTTACTCCTTATTTATACCATATTACTGCAGATCCATAATCATAATTTATTTCTTTTTGTAACAAATATGATATCAGGCACTATACTAAGTGCTTTGGGATTTGTAGATGCAAAAGACACAGGCTGTGTACTCAGTAAGTCATAGACTTTGGGGGAAACATAAACAAAGACAAATAACTGCAATTAAGTGTAAGTACTTTAGGAGTTATTTGCAAAGTACCCTGGACTTAGGCCCTTTTGTCCAAATAATTTATATTCAGGACTCTGTATAACTCTTTTATAAAACTTTTCCCCTAGGACATGTAGCTGAGTGTTATGTAATTTTTTTTAAAGATTTTATTTATACATACAAGCTGGGGTACAGGCCAGAGGCGTGGGGCAGTGAGAGGGTTCACCAGAGACAGAGTGGGGAGCAGAACAGGCAGATCAGAAACACGCTGCTGAGGGGAGCAGTGGGCGAGGCAGGAGAGGTCAGCCGCACCATGTGGGATTCTCCCCGGCTGGGCGTCGAACTCGCATCGCGTGCTGCCGACAGCTCCACAGCGCAGCGCGTAACCGCTGTGCCACCAGGGAGGTCCCTGAGTATTATGTAATTGTTACACATCCAGTGTCTTAAATTATTCTGTAGAAAGTTTTAATATTATAGAGCATTTCAGATACCTGAAAGGGAATAATACCCAAATAATATCACCATTAAGATTCCATATAGAGCATCCAAGCCCATGGAAACTATAGACTTTCTTGATATATATCTTTAATTTACCTAGATTCTATACATTTGTAAAGTCAAAGTTTTAAGAATTTAATCAAAGTCAAAGCCGGCTATATAATCTTCTTTTTGGTGGGGGAGTGGCTTTGTGTCAAACTAGCCTCAAAAGAAGGAGCCAGCATGGTTAAGTTGGAGCCTCTTACTAATAGTGCTGCCAAAAAAATTAGAGTCCATGTATCCAAAGCATGCCTCACGGGCCATATTTTGTTTAAACTGAAACAGAATCTAGGTTTGTTGTCAATGTTGTTTTGAAGACCAGTGTTTGGAGCTTGGGTGTTTGTTCAATTATGGAGGATCATGGAGATATTTTCAAAATTGTCAAGGGTTATAGTGGGTGAACAGAATATTAATTATGTAGCTAAGACTAATGAGCATAATGAAACCTAGATGGCTGGAATTGTGACCACAAGAATTTTGTAGGCGAGGCAACACCATTTAAAGACAGATCAAGCAACCAGTCAGAGCATATAAAAGAGAACTTTCACTGGCATTCACTCCATGTTACATCACCCTGGTGTTTCATTGACATGGGATTCCTACTTCCTCTTAAACACATCTGTTTCTCTGGCTGCATATTGAGCTAACTTTGGGGACTGGAAATAATGGTGATTGAAAGATCACAGCTTATTAGCTTAATGTTTGCTTAGCCTTTTACTGGAGCCAAGCACAAACAACCCAAAGGCAAATTTGGAAGCCCTAAGTTCCAAGAAAGAGTTTTTGACCAAGGAAGCTAAACAAATCCTGTGGGTTCATATGGGACATAAAATGTTACTATATGATCACACAACCGTTTTTCCATGTAAATAAGTAATTTTCCTATAGGATACAATTTGAGGACTCTAACCACCACCTCTATAGAATTTGTTCTCATGAGTTCTTTGATGGAGTAATAAACACACTCTTGGCAAAGGTGAATTGGGATTTGCAGGGGTGGAGCAAGCGATATGGCTAAAAGTCCAGTGAAAAGGATGTGGAAAGGTATACAAAGCAGTTTTTGTTCTTAAAGAGGAGTCCTAATATTAATCATCATTAATAAATATGTTGAGTACATTCTATGCTTTAAATGTAACATTAAATAAATGATACTTGTGGTTTTACATTTATTTTTTTACAACACTGCAATAAATAAGGGTCTACTCGTATTTACTAGGAACCAATTGGGACTCAAGCCTAGTTCTGTCTCATTATAAAGCCTGCTATACTGTACTGCCTCCCTCTGTGTAAGCATGCTCTCTGGGGGACATGGCTCTGCTCAAGATATTAAGGCCCCAAAAACCAGGGAGTACAGTTTCTCTTGCTGAGATGTGCCTTTCCAGAAATGCACACAGGAGTCAAATCAGGACATCAGTGAGAGGCATGACATATAGATATTCAGTGCTCATCTTTACACATTTTATAGCTAAAAAAAATGTACAGTCAGGTACTGAGATAATGCACATCATCTTTCTGCCAGTCCAGATACTACATCAAGGGTCTAAGACCTTTTATGATGAGAGAGGATAAATTTGTAAACAACTACCTAGAAATACAGAGAAGAGAATGACCCATTTTTTTCTGTGAGGGTGAGGAAAATTTCAAAGAGGTGGTGGCCTTTTGAGTTGGACTTCAAAGGAGTTGGCCTATACCTTCGAAAGCTAAGAAAATCGGCTCAGAATAAAGCTGAGAGTTGCCCTTTACAAATACTGAAAAGTGGACCATAAAAACACTCTGATTTTGCAAAGCATTGCTTTCTTTTTATCTTTATTTCTTTGTGTAATTATTTATATATTTATTTATATTGAATTAATATTGGTTGACATCATTATTTGTGTTTTAGAGGTATCGAATCTCCCCCTTTAAATTTGTTAGTATACTGTATCCACCACCAAAGTATCACAGCCTCTCCCCAGAGTCCTTTGTGCTTCCTTCCCATTTTGTTATCACCCCTTTCTCTCCCCCACCCCATTTGGTGGTTGCAGTTCTATAATCAGCTTTCTAGGATTTGTTGTTAGCTTGGTTTTATCTGATCCTTAGTTTAAGTATCTCTATATTCCACATATAAGTGAAACCATCCAGTTCTATTCATGTTGCCACAAATAGCAACAGTTTATCATTTTTAATAACCAAATAGGTATCACATCTTACAGATTTACTTGTCTGAATATGGGTACTTAGTTTGTTTCCATAGTTTGGCTGTTTTAAATAATGCTGCTCTAAACATAGGAGTGTTTTCTTTTGATTTAGTGTTTTGGTGTTCTTCTGGTGGATACCTAGGAATGGAATTGCTGGGTGGTATGGTAGATCTACCTTTAATATTTTGAGAAACCTTCCTACTGTTTTTCATAGGAACCAGACCAATCTACATTTACACCAATAGTAAAAGAAGATAACTTTCCTTTATACTTGCCTGCATTTGTTGTTGCTGGTATTTTTGATGTGGGCCATTCTTACAGGTTTTTGGTGGTATCTCAATGTAGTTTTCATTTGCATTTCCCTGACAGTAAGTGATGATAGCATTTATTTTTGTGTGTGCCTGGAAGCCATCTGTATGTCTTCTTTGAAGAAGTGTCTACTTTGCCCTTTTGTCCATTTTTTTTTCATTGCGTTATTTGTTTTCTTTCTGTCAAATTGTTTGAGTTCTTTATAGATCTTGGGTAATAGCTCGTCAGTGATAATGTGAGCAAGTATTTTTCCCATTCAATAGGGTACCTTTTGTTTTGTTGACAGTTTCTTTTGCTTTTGCTTTTTAGTTTAATGTAGGTCCAGTAATTTATATTTTCTTTTTGTTTTCCTTACTGTTTAGGAAATGGATCCAGGAAGACCTCTCTGAAGCTTATGTTGTGTCGTGTTTTGTTGTTTTCTTCTATGTGTTTTATGGTTTCAAGTCTCATATCCAAAATCTTTTATCCATCTTGAGTTGAATTTTATATATGTATGAGTTTGTGTTCTAGTTTTATTATTTTGTATGCAATTTTCCAGTTTTCCCAGCCCCATTTATTGAAGAAGCTTTCATTGCTCTAGTGTATATTCTTGGCTCCTTTATTTTAGATACCATATATTACACAGATCAAATATACAGAGAGGGTAATAAATTTAATGAGGTAAGAAAATGAGTGCAGTTTACAACCAGGAATTATGATTAGCATTCATGTAATGATTTAGAAAAAAATATTATGGCAATGTAGTATAGTATTGAGGTAATGCTGTGCAATGGTTAAGAGAACACTTTGGAAACGAGGAAGATGAGGCTTGAATCTTGTCCTCTCTGAACCTGAACAAGTTCTTAATCTTTCTGTCTTCATGTTCTTCATCTGTCACTTGGAAATTGTGATTATATCTCTCCCTGTTGTGATGGTCAAATTGTTTAATTCATATTTATAAGAGCTTTTGATAATGTTTGACATATAGACTTCTGACATATGTTGGTTGTTATTGTATTTGAGATGGTAAAATATATATCTGAACTTTAATATAAAGATACAGCTAATGATACCTTATTTTCTTGAGCCACTGGTTTTCAAATGCAACTGATTTTAGACTTTGCCTTTCTAAGACAATTATCTTTTAAGTTTGTAGGAAAAGAAATATTTTTACTATTTTAGAATCATATATTCTGCATGGTAGAAAGTTTTCTGTCACCGTGGGTCAGTTATGTAACCTCATTTTCTTATCTATTGTTTGTACAAATTGTGGTATTTGTACAGTCTCTTTTAAATGATTTATTTATTTTTGCATACAAGCCAGGGTGCAAGCTAGAGGTGTGGGGCAGTGAGAGGTTCACCAGAAACAGAGTGGGGAGCAGAACAGGCAGATCGACCAAAATACACTGCTGAGGGGAGCAGCGGGTGAGGCAGGAGAGGTCTGCTTCACCATGTGGGAATCTCTCTGGCTGGGCATGAACTCATGCCACAGTCGCCGACAGCTCCACAGCGCTGCACTTTACCCATTGCACCACCAGGGAGACCCTGTGTAGTCTCTTTTAGACTGAGGATTTATGATACTCTGAGTTATATTTCCTCCTTTGATACATATATATAGTGCCTCAAGTAGCAAAGGGCCAAGGTTACAATGTCCATCTTAGAAACAAAGAGAAACACAGAAAAGTTAAATTGTGCCATATGCAAAATCATGACACAGACTTTGCTTGTAAAGCTGGTCAACACTCATTATGATATAGAGAAAAGATGAAGGGTGTTGGTGACTAATAGACTTGAATTTAAATATTACCCGTGTTCATAGGTGAGCTGTTTTGTTTCCTAGTGGCAGAACTGTGAATGATTTCCAATCTCTTCTGTATAAATAAGGCTGAAATACCACTGTAATGCTTCTGATAGATTCTCCCAACGTGTGAGTTTTCTTTCTTTCATTTTTTTTTTTCATTTGGAATTGCCTCCCTGGAAAAAATGTTGCTATTTCAGTTGTCTAAATAACTTAATTTTTGATTTTTAGGAATGTTGTTCAGCTTTTTGGTCTCCTTGGATTATTACCAGGATCAAAGAGACTTCAAGTAAAGTATCTTAGATTTTAAAATACTTTACCAAGCATAATAGGCATAACCATAAAGATAAATGTTGACATATGATATAAAGAGTTGCCTGTAGCTCTCAATCACAGGCAGATGTCTGACTATGGGTGGTGAGGTTCTTTCTCACAGGCCTCTCTACTCCTGAGAACATGTAGTGCCTCCTATTCCCTGTTATACCTTCTCTTGTCATGTATTTTTGGAACCTCAGAATTTAATTTCATATTCCCCATTATGTGTTCCAGCAAACTAAAATAATGTTTTCACCAATTGGAAAACCAAAGATGAGTTAGTGTATATACTGCACTTACTTATGAATTTTTTTATTAATATTTCCTAAATCTTTGGTTTGTGGTACTTCTGTGAGCTAGTAGAGTGCTGGCAGATGATCAAACAAATATAGAAGTAGAGAATGTTTATACATTCCAAAAACAATCAAGTTCAGTTTGGCAGCTTTATTTGTAGGAAGAGCAGGGGATGTTTGTATCTGTGATTCTTTTTGTTTGCATATATTACAGTCTTTTTCTCTGTTGGCAATGTTGTTGAATAAGGTTTATAAAGTTAAATATACCAATAGTTTTAGTTTTGAGTCCTCCTCTCCCGAACCAGCTTCAAGACATACTGTTCCATTGCATGAAATCTAAAATCTCCATTTGGGACCGTCAAATTAATTCATGCTAATTTAAAGAGAGTTTTCATAGAGTGTTGTAATTGAGTAGAGACTGGCATCCAGCTGGCAGAATTCCAGCTCTTCCATTTATGACCCTTGTACACTTAATCCCTTATTTAACCTGCCTGGGCAAAGTTTTCTCAACTGTAAAATAAGAATAATAATACCAGGAGTTGTTATCAAGATTAAATATGTTAGTATGTGTATAATATTTTAAACAGTAACTAGCACAGAGTAAGCACTCAAAGATATTGTTATTGAGCACTTTTTATATGCCAGGCATTGGGCAAGATACTGCAATGCAGAATAAGTAATTCCATTCCAACAAGGAGTTTATAGCCTAGTAAAATGGTTAGCAAACTATGGCCTATAAGCCAAATCTAACCTATCACTTGTTTTTTAAATAAAATTTTATTAAAATGGCCCATGTCAAAAAGACCCAAAACAATAAGTGCTGGCAAGGATGTGGAGAAAAAGGAACTCTTGTACACTATTGATGGGAATGTAGACTGGTCAGCTCCTTGAGAAGTAATATGGAGTTTTCTCCAAAAATTAAAAATGGATCTACCATGCAATCCAGCAAATTTACTCCTAGGTATTTACCCAAAGAAAACTAATACACTAATTCAAAGGGCAAAACATGCACTCCTATGGTCATTGCAACCAAAACTATGGAGATAACCTAAATGTTTGAAATAGCTGAGTGGCTCAAGAAGATGTATATTTGTATACAAAATGAACTACTACTCAGCAATCAAAAAAGATAACTTATGACATTTGCGGCAGTATGAATGGAGCTGGAAGGAATTATGCTAAGCAAAATAAGTCAGAAGGAGAAAGACAAATACCAGATCTCACTTACATGTGGAATATAGAAAAAATTAAAGAGTCAGTTAAAATCAAACTCAAAAACTAACCCTTGAAACTAGACTATAGAATTGAGAGATTGTATGGGAGAGCCTGAAGTTTGGAGGGAGCACAATAGACTATGGTAGTGGACTATAGGTGTTTTGATGGTAGGGAGCTATGGTAACATCATTGGAGGGGGCAATCTTATATTTACAAAATACGAACAACAATGTAAACCTACATTACCTCAATGAAAAATATAAATACTTAAAAATATTTAATTTCACTGAAATAAAGCCATGTTCATTCATTTGCATATATCTATCACTGTTGTGGTCACAGTGAATATAACAGAACAACTACAAAAAAAAAATACAAATACAAAACACACCTCAATTCACATGGAACTAAGAGCCTAAGGGGAAAACAGTAAGTGAGATAAATGAATGAAACATAGCAAAGGTCAAGTTCAAGTCCCAGTGCTTCAACTAGAACTACACTAATGTATGATGGGCGTATGGCTACCTGTGTTCAGGTCCCACCCAAAACTGTTCAATCTTAATTCTTGCCCATAAACTTGCCAATAAATTTTATCACTTCCCCAGCTCCAGTGTATGGTATGTTGCTGTTTTGCACAGAATAGGTACTTTCTAAAGAGTTGTTGAATAAATAAATGAATCATCATTCTTTGCCCTATTTACCCTGGCTGAAAATGCTTCTCTACTCTCTTGATTTTACTCATTCTTTTATGTCCACATTACAGTTTTTTCTCCTCTAAGATGCCTACCCTGTCTATTGTTCCTTGATCTCCCAATTCTTTAAACTCATATTACTACTTAATTATGAGAGACAATTTGTTGTGGCTCAGTTGGTGAAAGCACCCAGAAAATAAAAAAGGTAAATATGAGTGTGGTGGCAGAATGGAGGGGTCAGAGGAGGCTTGAGAAAATTCTTATGAAAGGGGCAGGAATAGAGTGTAAATTTGAATAGAGCTTTGTAGGGCAATGGAGAGTCACAATGACTAAAGCTAATATATATCCTAGTGCTCACAGCAAGAGAAAAATAGTAAAATCAAACAGAAAGGGGGAAGTGTATTTATAGTTAATACAGGATACATATGAAGAGAGGCAAATGGGGTGAAAGTGTTTATGGAAGAGGGAACAGCATAAGCAAAGACCCAGTGGAAAGAGAGACCTTGGTAGAGTTCAGGGACTTCAATTGGATGAAGCATAGCTTTAAAGAAAAACAATAGGGAGAAATAAAGCTGTATTGAAAAACAAGGGAGATTTTTGTAAGCCATAAAAATAGAACCATCAAAAGCTTAAATAAAAGGAGTGATATGATTACTTTTATATTCTGCACACATCATAATGTGGAAAACAAATAAGAATGGAGCATGATAAAGAAATAATGCCTATCACATGCCAGGTGTTAAATTTTTATTACCCCATTTATTCACAACTGCCCCACTAGTTAGGCCATTATTTCTGTTTTATTGATGAAGGAAATAAGATTCAGAGAGATTAAACTGTGCATGGTCTCTAAACTAAAATATGGATGAATTGGGGTTCAAATTAGGTTTTTTCAACATAAATAGCCTCTGCTATTTCTAACCAACCGCCACTGGATATCGGGAAAGACTGAAAAGGAGTTGTCCAGCTAAAAACAAAGGAAAGAAGCAGCTCGCCTGCCCACCTATGACCTTGCAGGTGTTTCTCATCACAAACCTTTTCTCTTTGTATAGCAGTAGAAGCATCTTTCTGCCCACTTCTGTGTGTGCAGACATCCTCTTTGCTTTTCCTAATAAACCCGTCCTTTAAAAGTGTAAAAAAGGAAAAAGGAGGGAATTATAGGTAGAGAGAGATACACATGGCAGACTATAATGTAACTGTGGCATCATGTACTTAGCAGAAGATTGGCTAGAAAAACAATGGGCAGGGAGAGGAATAATCAGACCTAGAAAACGTATAGCTCTTACCCAAAGGGTGACAGGAAACTATAGAAGCCCCTCAAATCTCATCTCAGAAAATAATGTAAACCAATTTGTTTCTTTGAAGAAATAATTGTGGTCAATATAAAGATGTGGAAACTTATGTGAGACGACAGCCAGAAAGAGCAATGTGATGCTACTGTAATGGCTCAAGTAAGGAATGATGATTTAAGCTAAGGTAAGGAACATTGAGATGAAAAGTTGGGAAAAGTTTCATGAAACCCAGTTTATAAACTGAATGAATAAAGTGAAGAGATTAGTCTCTTGGAACTGAAAGCATTTTGAGAGACAGGTGGTAAATAAAGTTAGAGATGGTGAGAAGTTTCAATTCCTGGAGGGCCTTGGAGAATATTGACTTGAGAATAGATTGTAAAGGCAAGTGAGAAAATTACCTTTAGTTCTTAATTGGTTTTAGGTTGCAGAGACAGATTATATAATCGTCAATGTATTCTTTCAGCCATGTGACTCTGGGGCTATTAATATATAAACATAAATCTTGTGTTTGATAAAGGCCTTAAAATTATCTTGTCTGTTTTTCATCTCCACTCCATGACCTCCATTATTTATTTTACATCTGAGCAAATTGAAGATAGAAGCTTAGTCACCAATCTCTGACTTTGTGTGTAGTCCTTTTTACATTACACTCTAGCACTTAACTCTTGGTGAAATTTAGAATTAAATGAATTTCTGAATTTAGTCTTAAGGACCATGTAAAAGGTCATGCTAATGGGTCCATTAAAGATGGTGATGCATTTTACCTCTTAGATTTTTCTGGATACTTAATGGCTGATAAAAAGTACATTGGGGAAGAAGTAAACATAATTGGACTACTACCCTAAGAGAAGAGTAAAAGCATTTAATTGTTAAATTGTTTATTCCAAAAGGACACATTACAAGCTTTTTAAGGTTACCACCTATGGGCAAGGAACACTCAAGAGAAAATTTATAATTATGCGGTTTCCTAAATTCATGCCTTCAATGACCAGTTTCCCAGTAAGTGAAGCTCAGTCAAGTATTTTCCAAAGACTGAGCAGTAATACTTAATTCATGAAATTTAAATGAAAGGGAAATAAAAGTGGATTTCTTTCTTTTTTTGAAAAAAAAATACATTTTTTTATTTATGCATATAGGAACTGAGGTGTAGGCCAGAGGTGCTAGGGGTGAGAGGATTCACCTGAGACAGAGTGAAGAGCAGAGCAGGCAGATTGACTGAAATACACTGCTGAAGGGAGCAGCGGGTGAAACAGGAGAGGTCTGCTGTGCCTTGTGGGTTTTCTCCCTGGCAGGGTACTGCACTCATGTTGCAGTGGCTGGTGATCGCCTGATAGCGCTGTGTCCCTAACCCTTGCCCCTCCAGGAAGGCCCTAAAAGTGGATTTCTATATATTTATTAATTTAATACCTATATATTTCAGAATAATCTCTTATGTTAATGTATTCTTGAAAATAAGTAACATTTTGCATGTCTTTTATTTGGTCTTGTCTATGCAAACTAAAAGAACTACAGACAATTATAATATATTCATATATAAAATCTTATAAAGCTATACTTCCATATTATTCTATGAATACTGATCAGTATTTAATACAGAAGAATTATGAAAAAATCAAACATTTGATTTCTGTTTATGCTTCTGGTCTTGAGATTAGGACCTAGCTTGCTTGTAGACATATACTGATTGTTTACAAAAATAGGGATTCACAAAAATACTATAAATGTAGAGAGCAGTGTGATAATACATCCTGGAAGATGAGTATGTTATTACTATAATGGTTAGTTTCATTTACAGTATTTCACAAAAATGCTATTAAGCCTAAATATTATGCTTAACTTAAGCATGCTGTTTGAATTGTGAAGTTCAAACTCATATCATGAGTTCGAGATCATGTAATCTTTATTTCTCGTATTTAAGGAGATAATTCTTATAACAGGCTGTTTTAATGGTTAGAGATAGTGTTTAAAAACCTCTCAGCATAGATCCTAGATCCTTTAAACCTAAATAGTAATGGAGGCTTGCAGTACAAATAGAAGCATAGTTTTAAAAGTATTAGTTGTTTCCAGATAGTGCATGCAAAGTTTAATATTTCTGGCAAAGATAAACTGGCCAGAGAGTCATATTCATGACTGATCTGTCCTTCAGGCCTCCCCTGCCTAAACAGAAATGGAAAACTCATTGTCATCTGGTAGAGTCTACCTTAAATGCTACCTGGAATAAAGCAAGATAAAAATAGACTTAAATAATTAAATGCATAAGGAAATGATACTCTCTGGTAACTAGACCCTACCTTTCTTTTTCAGTAACATGCAATTGTGTTTTTTATACTCCCAAAAGTTTTCTAAGAATTCATGTTGCATAGGCCTAGATTTGGGGTTACATTTGTAAGTATTCTCTACACACAAGCATACACATATTTATATATACACTTGTACACACACATACAGACATATGACTGTAGGTCATGAGTGTATATGTGTGTGTGTGTGTGTGTGTGTGTGTGTGTGTGTGTGTGTATTGTAAACAAATTAGGGAGCAAGAGAAAAACAAAGAAACTTATTCCATAAGGGAAGGATAATATGTGTTTTTTTTTTCCCTGCTATATACTTAGAGCTTAATCCATACTTACTATAATGTTTAGAACAAATAGCACTTAGTAGTTGCTACATAAATCTTTGCTAATGAATGCATACAGGTTCATAGGTATTAATAATGTATCTGCATATGTGCATGAATAGATTAAAATAGCCTCCTTCTTTCAGGAAGTCTGTCATTCACGATTTTAGTCACTGTATAAGTTGACAAGAACAGGAGATCTGTGTTGTATCTATTTTCAAAAGATCCTTATTTTAATTTTCTAGTAATGAGACTGAAATAGCCATATTTTTTTCTGACTAGGGTTTAGAATCAGGCAACACCCACGACAGCCAGAAGATTTTATGTATTAATCTTCTCATGATGTGGAGCTGTTAGAACATTGAAAAAGGAATCTAACAGAGATCAAGTATATTCTTAGCACAGTGCAGATGCTCCAAGCTTTAAAAATGCATAAATGTGAGTGACAGTTAATCAGGTTGTAGTCTAATTTGAGGTTCAACTAAGTGTAAGTAATCACATATATTGTTGGAAGCATTTGTTGCTTGCTCAGAGATCTATTCAACATGGCCACTCTAAATATGACCCCTTAAGTAAACGCAACAGAAATAAGAATAGCAGTAGCTACCAAGTATGCTCTGCATGTCAGTCACCTGCTAGATATTTTCCGTACCCTGTTTCATTTAAATTGCACAGAAATCCTATAAAGTACCTTTGTTTTTCCTACACATGAGGACTTTGAAGCTCGGGGCAATGAGGTAACTTGCCAATCTCATTCTACTTTTTTTTTTAAGATTTATTTATTTATGCATACAAGAACTGGGGTGTAAGCCAGAGAAGTGGGGTGGTGAGTGGATTCACCAGAGACAGAGTGGGGAGCAGAACAGGTGAATCTACTGAAATACACGGCTGAGAGGAGCAGCGGGTGAGAAGGCAGGAGAGTTCTGCTGCGCCATGTGGGAAGTTCCCTGGTTGGGATGGGATAGCAGTGGAGCAGTGGCTGCGGATAGCTTCATATTGCTGAGACTTAACCTGTTGCGCCACAAGGGAGGCCCTGATTCTACTTTTAATGGTAGATTATAAGTCAATCAAACATTTAGGGAATAAACATATATCTTGTACCTGCCAAGTTTCAGATTTGGTTTAGAGTGGTAGGTGACAGACAAATTATCTCCACCATCATGGACCTTATGGATTTAAACCTAGCTGTTTCTGACTTTGAAATATTTGAGACTATGTTACTTTGCCCCAAAATATGCCATTCTTTGGGGAAAAGCCATATATTTTTATAAGAAGGGGAGTTTGGTTACAAAGATTCGTACTTTTACTTGAAAACAGATTTTTTGAGAACAAAATAATTGACTTACAACTGTTTAATTGCAGACTAGCCCTTGCTTTCTTTAACATATCTCCTGTCTACCACATTTTTCTATATCCCTGCCACCAGGGTTCATCTCTGGACTGTACAGTAAGTTGCAGAAAAGCTGCCAGACAGGAAATTAAAGGAAAAGAAGATGAAGTGAAAGTTATACTCTGAAATCCAGACTTGGTGTGACTTACTATGTAGCACAGAGAACAAGGAAAATGGAAACAGAGCAGAACAGAAGTTAGTCTGCCATGGGAAGGTCTTTCGGCAGCGTGGGGGAAGGTTTTGCCATGGCAACGCTTGCATCATGCCTCCAGGGGAAAAGAGGACACCTCTTAAAATCCTGCCTCCTGTTTACTAAAGCTGGAACTCCCATCAAATAAAACCAGATACATTAAGTAGGACAGTAATCTCTCCCTAATTTCATAGTGGATTTTATAGCAGACTAAGTCAGTTAAGTAACAGCTCAGTTCAATTTTCATCACCTGCCATTGCCCTAGGTCCAGTTACTTTGTACCAGTTTGTCTGTAAATTCCTTTGTTTATTGAATAATTTGCCTAAATTCAGGGTATCCATGTAATTTAACCTTCAGATAAGGACATTCTTGAGAATAAAAGAGGGTGTTATTAATTATACTGTGACAAAGAATTTTGTCCAGTGCTGACACTGGCAAACCGGGACAACTGGCTATCCTACATAAAACTAATCCCCACTTTCTGCAAATAATCATGGAAATAAATAGTGATCACTCAAATGAGAATAAGAATTTATTCAGTACTTTATAGCAGGACAATCAGTTGCCATTCTTGAGTTTAGCAGAAACTCAAAAGTAGGTACAGATGTAGAAATGTTTCATAGTGGACCTAGGGCCTCGGCTACAAACTCGCCTGGTTCTTGATGGTGGCAGGAGAAAACAGGTCATGAAACCCATTATGCCGGGAGCAGGAACAGTCTTTATTATGAAGCAGCAGAAGAAACAAATGTAGCAACCATGGCAGTGTCCAGCAGTGGCAGCCCCCCAGGCTCCAGCCACAGCAGTGCTCCGTGCCCTGTGGGTGGCCAGTGAGACCTCCCAACTCCCCAAGAGCCCTATTAGCTTTTATATGATTTATAGACAAAACTGGCACAGGGCCTAATTTAGGCCTAGTTTACAGAAGTATGTTTTACACATGGAAACTGTACATCAAGATTACATTATTTTTTACTGCTTTCCCAACATGCAGACTACATCTGAAGGCTACGTCATCTACTAAGCCACCTGTGCTTTTTCATGGGCCCTACAGTGGAAAAAAGGGACGGTTCTAGTTCTGCTGATTAGAGAATGTTGGCCCAGGGAAACTGGAGGTGGATGAGCTAGAAGTGATTACTAGCTATGTGATTAGTTTCAGAGGAATAGTTGACTTTCTTTGTCTCTGAGTTGGAACCAAGGGAAAAATTAGGAAAGCTAGCAGTAATTGACAATTTTGGCCATTTGGGATAGGTTGTTGCCGTTGTGGGTCAAAGGTCTATTTTCATTTACAGTCTGACCATTGTCCACTTGTATATTCAGTCTCTTATTGAATTGTTTACTTATTATGGAATCATTGGGGGAGTTTTAAGGATATTTTATCTAAGTCCTTTAAAATCATTTCCAATTTGATTTTGTATTTTTGTAAGTATTTATTAAACTTGTATCATTTTTAAAGAAACCACAATTGTTTTTTTTTAACTTGTGTGTCTTCCTAATTTATCTCCCTTTCAACATAATGGAAATTTTAGTCTGTTTATCTACAGACCTTCCAACCAACAATTATTTTGAATTTTTTTATTTTTCAAGTACTTCAGAAGATGCAAAATCTCACGTAACACAAAAACGTGTATTTTATTTTATTTTATTTATTTTATTTTTTTTAAAGATTTATTTATTTATGCATACAAGCTGGGGTATAGGCCAGAGGCGTGGGGCAGTGAGAGGGTTCACCAGAGACAGAATGGGGAGCAGCACAGGCAGATGGATGGAAATACACTGCTGAGGGGAGCAGCGGGCGAGACAGGAGCGGTCTGCCGTGCCATGTGGGAATCTCCCTGGCTAGGTGTCGAACTCATGTCACTGCTGCCAACAGCTCCACAGTGCAGCGCTTAACCGCTGCGCCATCAGGGAGGCCCCCAAAAACGTGTATTTTAGTAAGTTGCTCCTTAGATGATTTTTTTAACATAAGATAAAGCATTATCATTTATAACCGTGTTGCTTTAATTTCCTGCCTACTCATACACAGACATCCTTTGCCCAAATTAGTAAGAATGGTTGGCTGGCTTGAGAGGAAGTTTCCAGCTTAAGATGTGGCTACCTTTGAATTCTTCCATGTACAGTTTTCTAGAGAAAGAAGATGAACACATCAATGAACTTTTGTCCAATCATATTTTTTTAAAGTCTGTTTAGTAGTTTACGTCAACATGTTTGTCTTGACGGAAATTTGTTAGCTGAATTTGTATCTTTGGTGTGAGATATAAAACTTTCAAAATCTAAAGTATTTAGTTTATTAATGGCAGTGTTTTGTAATCAAAGTAAAACTCTTAAAAAAATCATGCCATGTTTAGAATCAGTATGTAATAAGGTGGTTAATTTATGTTATCCTTAATTGTTTTCCCTCCTGTAATCCTTCAGTGATCTATCTCCATAAAAGATGTGTGTATATGCATGATATTTATCAAGAAAAGTGAATAATAGCTGATATTTCATTGATGCAAGTTAGCTATGAATCTGGGTTCTGTGGACAAAATAGCAGATTAAGGTTATAGCTATATTCATAAGAAAGGCATGGATTCTTCAGTGATAAATCTTTTGGTCTGTAATTTTGTATAAGCTGCTTAATTTATTTGAACCTCAGTAACTGCTGGTGTAAAACTGTGATTATAATAGAAACTTTATAGAGCTGTTTAGAGCCTTTTCTTGGAACAGAGCATAGGACTAGGACTCAAGACCTAGATACTAATCAAGTTTTAAGAATTTGGACAACTAATTTCCTTTATCTGGGCCAGACTTTACTCATTTATAAAATGTAGGAATTCTACCGGTGTTTTCCTGCACTTCTCTAATTCTAAATTACTCTGTTTCCATGAACACAAGCATAGCAAAATCATATTTCTCATATGTCACAATATTATTGACTTTTTAGTATTATAACCTCGCTTTTGCTTCTGTTGCTCTTCAAGCCTTAGCAAATCGATTTCAAGTATTTAAATACTTTCATTGATTAAAGAAACTCATGTCTCTAAACTAATCTAGCCAAACCAGTATGTCTATCAATCCCCAAATTACCTCACTTTTGTTCACAGTATTTCCATAGTAAGAAATATTTTCCCTTATCCCTTCTTCTTCATTTTAGTTATTAAAATCCTAGTCATCCTCCCAAGTAGCTGAAGTACTAACTTCTCTAGACATTTTTCCTTCCCAATATGAAGTAACTACCCCTTCCTTGATTTCCCACTTGATTCAATGAATCTTTCATAAGTACCTAAGTTTCAAAACTAGAAAGACTTTGATACAGATTTGACTTCTAAATGACTACAGAATTGAGGCTACTAGAGGGGAAACGTGGTTAGGTAACAAAGAGTGATGGGGGCCCAATGATCTATGGTAGAGGAATTTGGGTGCCTTGGTGGTGATTGTGGTGGTGTAGACACATCTGAAGAGGAGTGAACTTATTCCCTAAATCATATAGTGTTAAGAATCACTAGTTACCTCACTTAACAAAAATTACAGAAAATAATTTTTTAAATGTTTATTTCTATACTTTTTTCTTATATCATCTTGCATTTTGTTTCATTCCCAAGAACCTCAGATTCTTCATTCACTAAATCAGCATTTTTTACCAACCACCAATTGGGTTGTTTTGAAAATTTCATAAATTAATTTATGGAAAGCCTGAGATAATAAGGCTCATTAAGTGTTTGATCATGATCTGTCTGGCTCTTACTTTTTTCTTTACCTCACAGTTATATAGATAAGTATTTCATATTTCTAATTAATTTGAAAAATTCTAAAAAGGAAAGAATATATCTTATTTTAGTACAATTTCTTATCAACCACTTACAGATCAGAAGTACTTTGTCTCATTTATTTTTCTGATCTTAAAAGTCATTATTTTCTAGTTGTTTTCTACATTGCCTTTATGGAAAATTTAGGAAATACAGAAACTTAAAAAGAAGAAAATTAAAAGTACCGTAATTACATACTTTAAGATAGCTACTGCCTGTTTTTTTATTACTTTTTCTATGTTTCTATGTATATATATGCATAATATATGTACATAAAATATGCGCTAATTTTGCAAATTATTTGTTACACCTACTACAAATAGCTCCCTTATCAAATATATATCATTTCCATTGATTTATCTCACTAATTATGGAAAACCACATAACTAAATATTTTCTTAACTTGTCACAAATACCTATAAGTGAAATATTTCAGTAAAAAAAGATATGTGTAATCAAATCTCTTTTTTCATATTTTCCCTAATACTTATTTGTATTAATTCCCTCTCCAGCCTATATTTAGTATTGCCACAAAATATTTAAAAATTATCAGAATGTTTAATTTTCATAAAAATATTTGTAGTAGGAATTACTATTTCTATATATTTTATATATTTTAAAATGAGACCAAATGACAGGTTAAAGAACCTACTGAGGGATACATCTGACTTAAAGTAAAACTAGGAATTCCTATACAGTGTTCTAAGCCTAACATTTTTTCTCTATATAATAGTTTTATTCATTTACCAATCAAGTTAGTCATTTAGTAACTACTTTGAATTTCTACCTAAGTCATGAGACTACTGTGTTGAACATAGTTCTTAACTTCAGAGATTTTTAAACCTGGCAAGGGATTAGCTGAATAGCTAGTTCTAAATTATAGTAAGGTTATTAAAAAAAAAAAAAAGGTGGCAAGCATATATAGAAGATCAACCTGACTTATGGGCAAAAGTCAGGGAAGGTATCAGAAGATAGACCATCTAAGTTGAGACAGGATAGTTATGTATGTTTCAGCTATTCATGAGGATAATATGATATAAAGTAGAAGTGAAAGTCTTCCAGGACAGTGTTTCTCAATCTTAGCATTTTGACATTTAGGGCTGGATATTTGTTTGCAATGGGAAACCCTCATGTATATTGTTGAAAGTTTTGCTGACCTCTTCCCATTAGATGCCATAAAACCCCACCACCCATATTTAGTAACAAAAAATGTCCTCGGGATGGTGAGAGATCACCCCTGATTGAGAGCCATTATTCTAAACTGACAGAATAACATAACTCTTATAGAGGCACAGTATTTTCTTGAATTGAAGCAAGTTCAATATGACTAAAGCATGGAGTGTGAGGTGAAATTTTGTTATAAATCAAGCAAAGTTCATATGATTCAGGGCCTTGAAGAGCCTTTTCACTATTGTGGACTGTATTTAAACATCACTGGTAAACCATCAGAGCTTGTGGATGACAGAGTACGTATAATTCAGATCTAAGTTTAGAACAGATAACTTTTAGAGTTCTAAGTCAAAAAATGAATTAGAGTGGGTCAAGGATATATGTGAGGAAACATTTAGGAGGTCCCTGCAGTTACCTATGTAAGAATATAGATTTTAGAAATGCTTGAGGGATTTAGTAGTACTTGATGGTAGACTAGCTATTGGAAGTATTGAAAAGAAATTGCCAAAAAGCATCGCTACATTTCTGACTTAAGGAACTATAGATGGAAGTATCATTCAGTAAAACAGGAACAATGTAGGAAAATACAATTTCAAGTAGAAATCCTAACTTTAGTTGTGACCATAATAAGGTTGACATGCTGGTAACATATTTAAGTACTCGACAGGCAGGGCTGTGTATTAGAAAAGGACTTGGAACTTATCATCATATGGGTGGTAACAAATTACATGGGATGAGCAAGAAAACCTAAGAGAAGGTATAGAATGAAAATACAGGAAGATACAGGTATGAATCTTGAGGAAAACAGGCATATAAAAGTCTCGTACTAAAGGAAGAGCTAGTAAAGAGAATGAAGAAGTAAGGCAACGAGTTAAGCTGACAGAAGCCAAGGAAATATAATACTCCAGGGGGAGAGCTCAGCTATTCGGAATTTGCTAAGATGATTGGTAGGGTGATGCTTGAGTAGTAATTATTGGATATGTTGTTTGTGATGCCAGTTTTCATGGAATGGTATTGGCATGAATGAGTATGTTAAGGAATCAAAAACCAGTAGAGTAAAGAAATAGGCAGGAATAGACCCATTTCCTAAGGGGGTAGGTGTGAGGGTAGGATAGAAGACAGAGACTTGATAAGGACTTATGGTCAGGGGAAGTTGTTCCTTTAGAAATTTTTTTTTGAAAAATAGAGAGATTTTAATACATTTAAATCTCATAAGAAATATCAAATAGAGAGTAGGGTTCATAACTGAGCAGAGAGGAACATTGCTAGTGTACCTGAAAGCATGGAAAGGTTAGGATATAGATGCACATTGAGCCAGTAACCTAAGGTAGCAAGAGGGAAAGAGTAAGGGTGAAGACAGTCACTCAAATTTTATTTTTGATTTTTTTTTGTGGCAAAAGTTGAGAAATTTCTGTGTGATGGATTTTATTTTCCTTGTCATGTAGATGGTAGTCATCTGTTAAGAAGAATAGGGATAAAGAAAGATAGAGGTTTGAGAGGAGTGGAGAAGGTTCAGTCTCTTTTGCGGAGTAGAGAGGAAATCATTGAAAGAACACAACTAGGATTTGATGGCATCAAGAAAGAAGAGAAGGAGATATCAGCCTTTATCCCTACACAAAATACTATTAGATAGTCATAAATATGAATTAGATATTTTATGAATATTTTATGAATATGATAGCTAATTCATATTTATAGCTATCTAATAGATATGAGAGGCCTCAAGAGTCTAATTGAGAATCTGCAGCGAATCAATGTAAAACAAAAGGAGAATAAATGTATAGTCCTGCACTGACCTAGGACTAGATCTACCACCTCCAATCCTAAACATACCCTGGAATCCAGAGTTGGGGGCCAGTCCATGTACACCTGTGATTCAAATACTGGCTCTATGACTTGTCCATACGCCTGCACATCAGTGCAGAGTCATTGCCACAACAGGCCTATCTGTGATCCAGACCCCAGAGCTACTATTGTTCATGTGTCCCTGTACTCTGGACCTTGGATCCACGATTGCTCCATCAGTGTGCACATTGCAGAAACTGGAGTGATTGCTCTAGATGTTATGTCTACACACTGGATCCAAAAGATGTAGTTGTTTGGCACATGCCTGCTCTCCAGAAAAAGGCTCCATGACTGTTCCATGAGTACCCATGTCTAGGACATGAAAAACGCTGCCACAGTGTGCACACTCAAGCCTTGGTCCCTTAGAACTGCCATAGCTTGATTTGTGCCTTCACTTTGGATGTTGATGCTCCAGTATCCATGACTCATACAACATTGCCAATGCTGTGATAAGGGTATCTGTCCCTCAGACACCAGTAGCCAGACTGGACTGAGAGCCACTGTCCCTCAATGCTGCCCATGCTCCAAACCCTGGCCCCACACCTACATGTTAGACACCAGAGTCACTCCCATAGCAAGTATGCCTGTGAGCCAGACTTGTTATGAAAATGAGTTCCTAAGGGAGAAAAAGAAATCCAATGTCCCTAGCTGTCTTAACCACAAAAAAACCCACTATCTCACACCACTGCATGTACTCACAGTCTTAGTCACTATGGACCCCAGCAATCTTCAATGATAGTGACCCTGACGGATAGAGATTGCACCAATGAAATCTCCCCAGTGTCAGAACTAGTGCTTTAATACTGATCATCGGGTGAATTTCTTTTCCCATAAAGACCAACATGCTAATTAGAGAAGAAATATTAACACAAGGCTATAAGAAACATGAAAAAAAGTCCAGGAATGTGACACCACTAACAATTTTCTTGTAACTGACCCCAAAAGTGGATACCTTAGAATTGCTGGACAAAAAAATAAAATTAATTGTTTTAAATAAATTCAGTGAGCTACAAGAGAACACAAATCATCAAAATAAAGAAAACAATATAAGAACAAAGTGAGTTCAATGAAAGAAATTACAGAAAAGACAAAATTATCTAGAATTGTATAATATAGTGCATTAAATGAAAAGTGCAATGGGGAGTATAATAACCAATAATGATTAGACATGATAAGGCAAAAGAATGACTCTGAAAATTCAAATACTGTAATTTGAAATTACCCCGCTAGAGAACAAAAAGGAAAAGAAAGGAATGTAAAGAGAAAAAAAGTATATTAAATACTAGAACATAAGACCTGAAATTATAAAATTTTAGGAGAAAATATAGAAAAATACCTTGACAGTGATTTTTTTATGGCTTACAAGAAAAGGTTTATTATTTTCTTTTTTTTTTCTTTAATTTTATTTAATTTATATTCTTTACATTATTATGTATCCCCCATAAGTTTCCCACCACCAATTCACCCGTGAACCATCACCATAGTCTCTTGTGCTCTTTTCTCCCCTGTTTTGGTCCCTCCTCCTCCCCCTCCCCTTCAGAATGTCTCTTTTTGTGGTTGCCTGCTAGTTTTTGTTTTTGGTTTTGATTTGTGTTCTATTTTCTTCTGATTTCTTGTTTGGTTCTCTTATATTCCTCCTATAAGTGATACCATTCAATATTTTTCTTTTGCCTTCTGGCTTATTTCACTGAGCATGATCCCTTCTAGCTCCATTCATGTTGCTGTGAATTGCATTAGTTTATCATTTTTGATTTCTGAGTAGTATTCCATTGTGTACATGTACCACAGCTCACTGACTGGGAGAAAATATTTGCACTTCCTACAACCAACAAGGAACGGGTGACAAAAATCTACAAAGAATTCACATGACTCAACAAAAACAAAGCAAAAAATCCAGTCAAAAAATGGGCAGGAGAACTTAAAAGACACTTCTCCCAAGAAGAAATGCAAATGGCAAACAGGAATATGAAAAAAAAGTGCATTATGCTTCATAATAAGGGAAATGAAAATTAAAACTACAATGAGATATTACCTTACACCAACAATAATGGCACTCATTAAAAAACAGAAAACAAAAAATATTGGAGAGGATGTGGAGAAAAAGGAACGCTCCTACACTGTTGGTAGGAATGCAAACTGGTCCAATCTCTATGGAATGCTGTATGGGAGTTTCTCAAACAACTAAAAATGGAGCTTCCATAGGAACCAGCAATTCCACTCCTAGGAATATACCCAAAGAACACAAAAACAATAATCCAGAAGGACACATGCACAACTATGTTTATTGCAGCACTATTTACAATAGTTAAAATGTGGAAACAATTCAAATGCCCAAAAGTTGATGGCTTGACATTGATTTTGGCAATTATGTTTGAATATGACACCAAAGCACAGGAAACAGAAGCAAAAATAAACAAATGGAACTGCAGCAAAAGTAGAGTTTCTGCAGAGTAAAGGAAACAATCAACAAAGTGAAATGACAACCAATGGAATGAGAGGAAATGTCTTCTTTAGTGGTGGGTGTGGTATGGTGACATTTGAGGATATATGAAATGTTTCCACATATCATATTCTGGGTTGTAAGTCAATACTACCTCAATAGAAAATGAAATAGTAATGGGAAAAAAATACATAATTTTTTTTCCAATGAAGGCATGGAAATGTGTAATAGGTATATGAAAATATGTTCTTGGGCCTCCCTGGTGGCGCAGCGGTTAAGCGCTGGGCTGTGGAGCTGTCAGCAGCAGCGATGCGAGTTCGAAGCCCAGCCGGGGAGAATCCCACATGGTGCGGCAGACCTCTCCTGCCTCGCCCACTGCTCCCCTCAGCAGTGTATTTCTGATCTGCCTGTTCTGCTCCCCACTCTGTCTCTGGTGAAGCCTCTCACCACTCCACACCTCTGGCCTGTACCCCAGCTGTATGTATAAATAAATAAATATTAAAAAATATATTTAAAAAAAAAAAAAGAAAATATGTTCTACATCACTAATCATCAGGTAAATGTAAATCAAAATCTCAGTGAAATGACACTTCACATAAGTAGAAAAGAACATAGAGAATAGGGAAATCCTACACTGTTGATGGGTATATAAATCAGTAGAGCCATTATGGAAAATATTAAGGAAGTCCTCAAAAGATAAAAATAGAACTGCAGATGATCCAGAAATTTCACTTCTAGGTAATATAGCAAAGGAAATGAAATCAGAATTTTGAAGTTCTATCTCATCGCAATAAAAATATAGAAATAAGTTTCATCATTAGGTGAATAGATAAGGAAAATGTGATACATACACACATACACACATATTATATATACACATACACACCTATGTGTGTAGCATTTTACATGTATTTATATATATAATGGAATATTTTTAGCCTTTAAAAAGAAGATGCTGTCATATACTACCACATGGATGAATCTGAAGGAAATTACTCAATGAGAAATAAACCAGACATAGAAAGAAAATACTGCATGATCTCAAATGCAGAATGTTAAAAAAAAACAACAACAAGCTGATCTCTTAGTAACAAATTGTTAAGTGGTATTTAACAGGGGGGTGTATATCTAGAAAGGGGAAATGTTAGTCAGATGTACAAATTTCAGTTATAAAATAAGTTTTGAAGACATAATGTAGCATGGTGACTATAGTTATAATAATGTATTGTACACTTGAAATTTGCAAGGAGAATAGATTGCAAATGTGCTCACACACATACCCTTGAGAGCGAATATGTGATATTATGGATATGTTCATTAACTTTACTGCAGTAATAATTTTATAATGTACACATGTATCAGAATATCATGTTACATATACCTTAAATACATACAGATTTTTTCAATCATATCTAAATAAAGATGGAAAAATAAATAAAGTTGCTATAATAAATCCCTTTACATACTTTTAGAAAAACAGAGGTAGGATTATCAAGTAATGTTAGGTCCTGGTTGTGTCTTCTGTATTTCCAACTGCTGATTAATTTATCAGTTCATGAAAGATAATTAAGCAGCAATTCAGTGTGTCCAAGGGAACTATTTTTCAGGATGCATGTGTCCTTTGCTTTGAGAAGCTTAAAATGGGGTTAAGGAGATGAATCTCAGACACACAAAAAAGCAATGTGCGAACAATACAAGACAGTGTATAATCAAGTACTAAATTGGGCAGTGCAGACAATACATGTTATAGGCATTCAGAAAAGGGAGTCTGTGTGGGTTGAAGTAGTTGGGAAGATCTCCCAAAAACATGAGTTCTGATATGATCTTTAGGGGGATGACAGGGTTTTGAGATGGTGCATTTGGTACCTTGCTTTTTGTCCTTAGTATAAGATATGTTTATTCCACTCTTTCTAATTCTATAAATAGAAATCTGTAATTGTCTGGAAGGCCATCATTCTTAGATTTGTTCTCTTTTCCAAAACTCCGTAAGTGTAAACTTTCGACACTATAAAGGGATAAGTAGAGGCTCTTTAGGATGTTGTAGGGTACTGAATATTTCTGGGGAATTTACAGAGATCTGTTACTGTGTTTTTCTAAATCCACATTTACTCTCAGGCTGTTTGTGCAAGTAGCTCTTCATATGGCCAGAACAACATCATTTGAGGTTGCTCAGTTAACAATTAAAAATTTTTTGAGAGTAAATTTTGTTATACCATCAATGTGGGTGTGTTCTCCTGGCTATTAGTAGACAAGAGCTAGAAAGTAGGTAAGGTCTGTAGGAGACACTCCCACACAACAAATAATTGTTCTTCATCTTTGCTGTTCATATCTCACTGGACATTCCTTTATCTTAGAAACCTAAATAATATTCCCTGACCTAACTCCATTATCTTTAACACATATTTAACACAAAGCGTCTCTTACATGACTTAACATACAGTGAAATTTTGAAGAATACAAGTTTACTCATATGAAATTGTTCATTATTTTGCTCCAAACTTTTACTAACAGTTTTTAGTAGTCGAAAATATTATGTCACTGACAGTAATGCTGCTTGAGATGTTTGAATAAACAACTCAGTATACCTATGTCCATTTACAAATGTGCTATTGATGAAGTTCTATGTATTTCCATTGAAATGCACTTAAAAAATCAACTTATACTTATTTCTTCTTTATATTATGTTGAATTTTTACACCCTATGTAAAAACATATGTGTTACTTTTTCATTATGGTAGCAAATGAGACATTTAAATTATTTGTATGTAAATGGAGTGTGATGTCTGAAATGGTTAAAGCACTGTCTAGGCACTAGAATCTTGAGACATTTGCTCTGGGATTTGAAAAATAAAAGACTTAATATCAGAGTCCCACCTCTAGCTTCTGCACAAATCTGAATAATTCATTTAATCACTATGCCAGTTTTCCTTGTTGGATACAAGGGAGTGATGGCAATATCTTCAAAGTTGATATGAGCCTCAAGAGTCAGAAAGAATTTACTTCTACTTCATGAACTGAGCAAGAGTAATTCTAGAGGGGCCTCCCTGGTGGCACAGGGGTTAAGCGCTGCTCAGTGGAGCTATCGGCAGACACGAGTTTGAAGCCCAGCCAGGGAGATTCCCACATAGCATGGCAGACCTCTCCTGCCTTGCCCACTGCTTCCCTCAGCGTTGTATTTCTGTCGATCTGCCTGTTCTGCTCCCCACTCTTTCTCTGGTGAACCCTCTCACCGCCCCACGCCTCTGGCCTGTACCCCAGCTTGTATGCATAAATAAATAAATCTTTGAAAAAAAAAGAATAATTCTAGACATGCAAAGTGGTGTGTATGTCAGAGTATGCTCAAATCCATGGCGTGAACATTGCAGTCTTACTGGCTTATTAAGTTTAATGCAAAGTAAGAGAAAACATTATACAAAAAAATAGAGACATTGTCGACTTGAATTTAATTTTATATGAATTTTTAAAGATAATAAGACATTAACAACATTCCATTTTGTTCCTATATCTCCAAGAATAATAAATGCATTATCTTCTGTCTTTAGGGATATGTAGATAGAAAATTCCTGAGGTCTGAAATGCTTTAAAATTTATAAATGAGTTACTAGTTTAGGAAAACTCCAAGGGAGATTCAAGAAATCCCCATGATATTAGCTCAATTCAGGGATTAAAATGAGATGACCCAAATCCTAAGATTCCCTTCCAAGACTGACTGGAAATCCCAGGGATGTTCTAGAGTCTGGGTAAGCCCTTGAGGAGAATCTTTAATATTTAGAAGTCAGGCAAAAGAAATGACCTCATCTTTCTCTTTCTCCTTGCTTCTATCATTTCAGTCTTCTTCACACAACACGCTACCACTGATTAAATTTACTATATACCAGGCACTGAGCTAAGCAGTTTATATATTTTATTCATTTGGGTCCTAACAACCTCTCTATGGAGTAGGCTTGTTACCTTTATTTTATAGAGAAATGAACTGTAGTGGAGAGAGGTTATGTAACTTGCCCCAAATCACACAGCTGGCAAGTGACAGAAGAAAGGATTTAAACCCAAGTTGTTACTGTTATATATTTTTTTCTTTTCTTTTTTCACTTTAAGAATTACTAAGAGGGAAAAGATTCTAAGTTCTAAGATGTCATATGGTCCCTTGCTCAACTTGCTTCTATTCTAGTTTTGAGCTGCCACTCTCTAATGATCTCATTTGCTCCTGTAGTTATTTTATTTGTATCTTCTCTATGCTCTTCCCTCTGATGTGAAATTCCTCTATCTGTACCCTGGGGCTCATTTATATAAATTTTGTGGATGCCTTAGCTGCCAGTATTCCTCTCTTATAGAGAGTAACTCAAACCTCAACACTAAAAAAAAAAAAAAAAAAAAAAAAAAAAAAAAAAAAAAAAAAAAAAAAAAAAAAAAAAAAAAAAGCAAGCAGACATACCAAAGTTACTCTATCAAACTTACACTTAGGACAAACTTATTTTTTTAATGTATATAGCAGTTTTATTTACTGATTTATTTTTACTTTCATTTCTTTACATTGAGGTAACACTTTTGTACATTACTGCATGTGACTTAGGGGAACAGGTTCATAAAATCTTCATTCGTTATCACACACACCCACTACCAAAGCATCTATAGTCCTACACCACAGACACACTTTGTTCCTCATTCCCCCCACCAGTAGCCTCAATTCTGCAATAAATATATCTAAGGTTAATTTTGGTTTAGTTTTAACTGTTCCTTTATTTTGTTTCTCTATCATCCACATATGAGTGAAATTACCTGTACTTGCCTTTTCCTTCTACTTATTTCACTTAGATAATCCTTTCCCATTCCATCCACGTTTTCATAAATGGCAAGATTTCATCTCTTTTTATAACTACGTAGTATCTCACTGTGTATATATACCACATCTTCTTTAGCTACTGATCTATTGTTGGGCACTTAGATTGTTTCTATAACTTGCTATTGTAAATAGTGCTGCAATGAACATAGGAGTGCATATATCCCTTTGAATTAGTGTTTCTGCATTATCTAGATAAATACCAAGGAGTAGAATTGCTGGATCATATGATATATCTATTTTATATATTTTTAAATACCTCCATACTATTTTCCATAGTGTTCCTTTTTCTCCATACCCTCACTAACGTTTGTTATTTCTGCTTTTTATGATACAGGACAATCTCATGGGATTTAGGTAGTTTTGTATGTAAGAAATATATTGCCCAGAGATATGAATCATTGGCCCATATTAACAGATATCTGCCCTTATAATTTTTAACATGTTGCAATTGCATATTGCTTTAATATTTTTTGAACTTTTTGTAAAAACTAGGTTATATGGTAAAAAGCACATTTGAGCTGCTGTAATGATGGGTGGTTTATATATATAAAGAACAGAATTTTAGTGCTCATGGTTATGGAGCCAGAAGTACATCAAAATGCTAGCAGATTCAGATCTGCTGAGGACCCAGAAATTGATGCCAGATATATAGATAACCCAGTTCATACATGCTCATCTTGTCACTTTGTCCTCACATGGTGAGGACATACATCTTCTTTTATAAAGACAGTTTAATCACCTACTAAAGGTCTCACCTCCAACTGCTATTATATTGGGGATTAAGTTGCATGTATCAATGAGGGATACTCAAATTCAGTCTATAGCTCTACTTATTGAGAAATATAACAGAAAAACATACAAACCAAATATAGAGCTATCAAGTTCCAAATTCAGTGCATATGTGAAAGTCAGCTAATCAAGTTTGATAGCCAATTTTTCATTTGAAAAACAAAGTAGCTGACTTGTATTTAAGACTTTAAGGAAAAGGTCTTATACACTAGAATTATATGCATTACAGAGAGATGTTAATAGTTCAAGAAGCACTCATAAACTGATTCAACTCTGGGATCATTAGATTCTGTCCTTCATGTCCTGATCATCCTCTGACCTGTGCTCTGTGAATATAATAATAGACAAACTACTCACAGGTTCAAGTACTTCCAACCTGCTTGTGTCTTTCTTTCTCTCATTTATTGAGAGAAGATAGTTGGATAAAGAATTAATTGTAAGTGAAGTCACTGTATATATAGAAGGTTTGAAAATGAAAGATGAAAGGTAATATTTTACTTTCCTCCCAAAGACAAGTTCCGATCTTCAATGACCAACACTATTAAAAATTTTACACACACTCACACACACACAATTATATACAAAATATAGGCTCATGCTATAGAAACTTTTTAGCAGTCTTATTCTT
This sequence comes from Scalopus aquaticus, assembly GCA_004024925.1. Classification (NCBI taxonomy): domain Eukaryota; kingdom Metazoa; phylum Chordata; class Mammalia; order Eulipotyphla; family Talpidae; genus Scalopus; species Scalopus aquaticus. Next base: position 101,988 of record PVIJ01003561.1, read on the forward strand.
ACAAACAACATTATAACTTGGACACCTTTTGATGCAAGAATAGGTACCTTATGTTTTTCTAGTTTTGTAGTAGTATTCACTAGCATAGATAATATGTGATCTTATGAATAATTATTGAACTAGTAGATATGTATATTTAGATAGATGGATAGATAGATAGATAGACAGATAGAGAGAGAGAGATCTGGGATTAATTCCTAGAAGTTAAGGTTGAATCACAACAAAGAGATTGTCTTATATATATTTGATATATTATCTACAAAAAGTTTTCACCAGATAGTGCATCCTCATTAGTACCAGATATATTAGCTTAAAATTTTATTATTTATATGCTTTCTCTTAAATATGAATAAATTTAAGCATATTAAATGTGTTTTGTGTTTTTTTCTGAATTGTCACTTCATGTTCTTTGCCTAATTGTTTCATTCAGCTTTAATTTTTCCCCTAGTGATTTATGAAATTTCTTTGAAATTTAAGGAAACGTCCCATTGAATAGATTGTGAATATTTTCCCAATTTTTTATTTGTTTTTGCATATGATTAGCCAACAGAAGGCTTTTGTTTTCACATAGTCAAAATTGTTTATCTTTTCTAATATGACTTCAGACTTCTACACTCTGATATAAAACCAAAACCAAATCTTATTTTCTTCTAATATTTTCAGGTTTAACCTTTATATTTAAATCTTTAATCCAATTAGATTATTTTGATGAGAGGATTCATTTTTAATCTTCTCAATGACACTGTGAGTTAAATATTAACCCCTTTTATAAATCTCCATTTTCCATGTGAGAAAAAAAGAAAGGACCTGACATGGAAGTAATTTTCTATGAAGTAATTAAATTTCTTGCTTTTGAGCTTTTATTTATATATAGAGAGAGCACCTATATTTTTTATACTGCTTCCAAAAAAAAAAAAACGCAACCAGTTATACTTTCCTTCTACAATAGCAAATGTTATTTTTTTAGCAGGTACATTGCCCTGTTGAAACATGTGCTTAAAAATAGAAACTACTTTTTAGTGGGAAGATTTCAATGTAGCTAAGGTCTTATTTACTGAATCTATAAAGTGAGAATACTAATGCAGCTAGCCTTTCATAACACTCTCAGGAAAACTAAGCTGCATATTTGCTGGGGTGCTGTGGAGTTTTATGTGAGCCTGCATGTCTAATAGCCATTCTTTAGAATGCGCACATTCACACTGCATCTGAAGTCCACTTCGACTCCTCCATGATTGCGTTAGCTGAGGAACTCTACATGTGCTTTATCATCTGTAATTTCATTTTTGTTTAATCTATGCCAGTAAAATTTTCTGAGTTTGCAACATTTTCTAGCACTTTGTCTCTCTGTCTCTGCTGGGCCATTCAAATATCCTAGTGTCTATTAAAGTAATAATCATAAAGGTAAGTTTTTTCCCAATTACTAATGGCAAAAAATACCACTTGAAAAAAATTTTTTTAAATCCCCTTTTTAAAGAACCCCCAATGGAGAAAAGTACTTTAAAGTATATTTTCCATGGCATAGAGTTGCTATGTTTAGATTAATTTATTGGAAAGAGCCGTGGGAAATGTGACCTGCTATGACCTCAGGAGAAGAAAGTGTTATAAACTGAAATACTAGGTTCTGCATTTAAAGTCATTAATGAAAGTTGTAGAATGGTAAAAGTTGGGGATTTGTATGAATTTGTAATGTCCTGGAAGTCACTAGTTGTGTTGCTGGTGCTTACAGTTTGCGATTACCCAGACTCATATGACAGAAGGAACTGTGAATTGAATTAAGTGGTTGCCTTCTTTTACATTGCTAAAGAATCTCCAGCTTAAGACAAGATTGCCTTTTTCCTTCTAAAAAAAAAAAAAAGGCACAAACAATGACATCCCAAAATAGCTATTTAGTCAGAACTGACGACACTTTCTGAACGCTTGTCATTAAGAGAGAAATAGAAAATCCTGCATTGCTTCCTCCTTTATTTTCTCTCTTAAATACCTTGCTTTCTCCTGAAGCTGCCTCACCTCATTGCCCAGAAGAAATGTCCAGTGGCTCTGACAGTGCCTCAGCACCACTGCAGGCTTGAGAGGGGAGGTGGCTTATGCAAAATGTATTAAAGAAAAATCCTAAAAGTCAATGCAGCTTTTCTAGTGAGTTTATGCTGATCTTCCCTGTTGCTGTAAGCTGATGAGGAATGTCGTGGCAAAGATATAACCACTCTTTTTCCTCCCACTATTTTTGCTGCAGTGAGAACTGTTCGTTTCTGCTTGCATTTTGCCAGATAGTTTTAGAATTCTAGCTTAGCATTAGGGCTTCCTAATGCTGGAAATGAGTTTGGAACCTTAAATTGGACTTTGTCCTTTTGGTTTCTTAAAACTGCATTAATTTGCAGCATCCAGTACCTGGCAAGAATGACAGCAGACAGTAGGTCTGATAGTGATTTTTAATTCTTTTATTCCTCTTATGGATTCATGAAAACAGAAGCTTTTATTTTTCTCTCTTGCTCTCTCCCTTCCAGAGCCAGCTGAACATAGTACATTCAAGCAGCAGTAGCTACTGAATCTGTAGTTATCTTATCCCCGGGAATTTTCTGTCTTTATTCCAATCCCATCCTCTATTATTGTCATTTAGCAATAAAGCTTAGTTTTGGGAAATTGAATGCACTGCTTTGTTAACGAGCCTGGCAACTTTAGATATCCTTGGAAGATGAAACTGATTTTACAGGACAGGGAAGTAAGAAGCAGCGATACTTCTCAGCCATGTAACTGCAGATCACCCCAGGAGAACCCAGTTTACATTTTAGGGGACTTTATGAGAGAGTGATCCTCTGGTCTTGGTCCTTTTCCACTCAGAAAAGCAGAAAGACATGTTTGCAGTGATTTGTAGTATATGCCAAACAGGGTGCTGCATCAGAATAGCCTGTAATAGTGCAGAGCCCATATTAAAGCTCCAAAGGGAAAATGTTTCCTCTTCATTTACAGTCTGTCCAATGCAATCCCATTGTAAAGTATCTAATAGGATAACATCAGGGCTCTCCAGAAATATAAGTAACTCATTGGTTAAATTTCAATTTTTCACCTCCCGCCCCCCCCTTTCCTGGGTGAGCTCATTCTCCCTCCCGTTCTTTTTTTTTTTTTTTTAACCCAGTGATTTAAAATGCTAGAAGGAAAAGCAACTGAAGTCTTAACTTTCAGATGCTGAATTCTCTGCTAATTGAAATTACTGGGCACAATGCTATATATAGCCAATGAAGAGATTTTGAGCTCTCACTCAGTGCCTTCAAGACATGTCGTTTTGTAGTCAGAGAAAACAGAGATCAATGCATTTTCAAACTGACAGAGGGAACGGATGCTCCTTAGTAGCACATGCCCAGGATCGTGTGTGTGGGGCTTGCGCTGTGCTGAAAAGCTGAATACCGGTCCATATGCTCCTTATTTACTGCAATGTTCTTTGCATGTTACTGTGCACTCCGGACTAACGTGAAGGTAAGAGGAGGCGAGCCGCCAACTGGGCACAATATACATGTTAAAACAGCTGCAGAAAATGTCTACCTTGTGTAGCTTCAGGACTTTTCGGATTGCTGGCTGAGCAGGCAGGTTATTACAGGTGGTTGCAAGGGCTTTGTTTTATTGTTGCCATGCAGCCTCTCTGGGGGAGCATGTTGGAACGCTGCTGTGAAGTGACCTTCAGGTTTAACTGTTTGTAATTCAGGTTTAAGCTCCCCACTTGGGGGGTTGGGGGGGAAGGAAAAGATGAAAATTATTTAGGTAGGCCAGAACCAAGAAATTAGTAAAGATATAAAGCTGTCCAGTATGCTTTAGATTAGTATTTAAAGTCTTTCTTTTAAAAAGTGTTGTGAGCTGCCTGTGTTCCTGCAGCTTAATTGTTTTAGAGCTGGGATTCAAAATTAGTGGCTCTTATGGCATTAGGATGTGATCTGTCCAGGGATACCTGGACATCCACTTCATATAAGAAAATTATTATAATTGGAAGTTGATGGTATTGATCATACAAATCCTCACTTCTACGTGGGTTGCTTGCTTCAGTTTTGTGGGTGCTTCTGCCCTGGCATTGTCACCCAACTGACATTCACTTGCTGTATAGCTAATGAGCCTCTGAAGTTGAGCCTAAGTTTGGGAGATTTACCCCTTGTTAAGGGAAGACTGAAGGTTTTCTGACACTGTGTTCATTCAGCACTGAGCCTGACAGGCCAGCTGTGGAATTCCAGTTGCATAATTTAAGTGAATTACATCCTCTGTTTGCATTTTGAACTTGCATTTTTTTTATTGAAAGAAGTTAAAAAAAAAAAGTGAATGCCATTCAGAAAAAAATTGTAAAAGGCTGTTAAGAATTAGTACTAAAATAAGGATCTTTAAAAACAAAGTCAATGTAATACCTTCCCTTCCCCTTTTTATTTTACGGGGGGAATATTTTAACGTGGGTACTAAAGTTTAATCTGTGTTTGTGAGTTTTATTAAAGAATTCTCTACTCTAACACTTTTTAAAGCTCTTTTGTTTTCTCTTTGAAATTCAAATAGGTAGTATATTTGTTTTGATGGCCAATTCTTTTACAACTATAGCCTGGAAATATTCTGTAAACATTTTGCAGAGTTCTACAGAATTTACTTTTTACTACTTTTGAAATTAACTTCAGCATCATTTCCCCCCATGAATATGATGAATTTTGTAAATAACATAAAAAAGATGTTTTAAAATTTGTACTGTCCTAAAATTATCAACTTGGATTTCTCCATCACCATCTCCTCTTCCAAATTATAGGTATGGCATGCATTGTTTTGTATGCTCAATGAATTGTAAATGTCATTTGTTTCTTATCTTTTTTGAAAGAGAAAAGTGTTCCTTATTTTTTCAGAGTAAGCGCCATAAGTAATTTAATGAAGAGATAACAATTGTTTTGACATTTAATTGTTATATTTGATGAATCAAGAAAACCCCAGCCCAAAGTTCTTTTTATATGTGTTTTGGGAAATCCCCTTTTCACTTTGAATAGTTGTCTTTGTGGGTTTAGCTTAATTTTTTACTCAAATTCGTAAGCAAAGGAATAAAAAGATTTTTAACAGCAATATCTGAAATAAATTCAAATGACATCTGGTAATTAATTTTTAGTACTTTGACCAAACTGTACTGAGATACAGACACTTCTGATACATTAATCTATAGAAACTCAGGTCATGTATCTCGTCACACATAGCATGTGTATCTTGCTTTGAGTAGTTTGACTTTAATGTTTTAAATGCATATGAACTTTTAATAATTAACTCTTGCACTTTCTTGCATATGTTAAAATTTTCTTTTAGGGTTATCTTTGCTTTCTGAGATGGCAAGATTTGTGAATGAGTTTGCAATTCACTCATGGTCTGATATTTTACCCAGTGGGAGTAATAAAATCTTATTTGATATATTTAATTTTAATTTTTGTTATATTAAAGTTTAAAGGTCTTTGATTTTATTTCCACTGTGCCCAGAATTAATTATTTGCTTGGTTCTTGTGAAATCTCCTTTGTAGTGTATATCTTCTCCTCTGTCATGATTTAACATGTTTGGTGTTATAGTGATACAAAACTTTTAAGATGGTTAAAATTCAAAGGCGAGAAACATATCTTGTCTATTTTTTTTCTGCAATATATAAACCATTAAGAGCACAATCTTTTATTTCAGATTTTTGTTGCTGTTGTGAATTGGACCTTTATAATTTAGTATAGTCAAAAATATTTTTTGAGAGAGATATGTTTTAATATAGCTTATTTTTTTATGTAACCGTAACTAAAACTGGGATATAATCATATACATACATCCATATTCAGAAAAAGTCCCGTGGGTCACAATTCATTCAAAATTTTGTCTTTCAAGCATTTTTGAAGACAATTATAATTTAAACACTAAGCTAGAGTCTAGGAAACAGATCAATAGGAAACAATTCTTGCTTTCAAGAAGCTTCCAGTCTTAGAAAGGACACAGACATATAAACAAAGAAGTGGTTTAAAGTATTATAGGGGCATTGTAGGGCAACTCTGACCAATTTTAATGGACTGGTCAAGAAAATTTCACTGTGAAATCACCTCTGAGTGAATCTTGACAGCTAATGGAGTTTTACAAAGCCTGGTGTGAGGAAGGCATAGCTTGCAGAGTGAACAAAAGACATTGGTTAAGAAGTACAGCACTTTGAAGAGCTACAAATAGTTTAAAATAAATAGAGTATGGGGTTTTACAAGGCTGCATAGTGAAATAATAGGGTAAGCAAACATAAGTAAATGGGAGCTAAAACCTATGTTATAAGAATTGACTGAGTAATCAACACAATCCAACTCTTTAGAAATTATTACTTTGCCACCTATTTCTAGAAAGAGATCTTCTGACAGAGTGAAAAGAAATGAAAAGTTCTAACCAAGGGTTTTTATCTGTGTTTTCTTGTTTGTTTTAAATTGTTTGAGTTTGATAAACATATCACACTGGTTTGGGTTTATCTTTTAACATTAAGAAGAAGATGATTAGAACAATTTACTCTGAGACTGTTCACACAAAATGGTCTAAGTTGATCATCATGTAGATATATAATTACTCTTTTATGTTGTACAAAACGTTCCTCTTTGATAGTAGGTTTATAGGAAGTTTGTTGTACCAGATGTGTTGTCTATATCATTTTGTATGTGGCAATGGCTCTATTTTTTTTAAGTAAAATTGCATTTTAACAATACATAAGTGTCAGGTGTGCATAACTGAGAATCAACATGTGTATTTACTACAGTAAGTGCATTACTAAATGTCCAATTCTAACTTTCACCATACCATTATCCCTTTTGACCTATTTACCTATTTACAGCCCTCCTTCTTTTCTGATAACCACTAACTAATTGGTCTTACAGTCCCCAAATTTATTTTTGTTTTATTTAGTTCATCTCTCTATTTTCTCTGTAGAACACATTTAAGTGAAATCATCCAGTATTTGTCTTTCTCTGACTTATTTCAATAAGTATAATCCCCTTCAGTTCTATCCATGTTACGGCAAATGGCAAGATCTTATCTTTTTTTTATGGAAGTGGAAGGGGTTATTCTAAGTGAAATAAGCCAGAAGGAGAAAGATAAATACTGAATAGTGTCACTTATATATGGAATTTAGAGAAACCAAACAAAGGATCAGTCAAAGACAGACTGAAAGACTGACCCTTGAAAGCAGACGTACCTCTAAGACATTCAGGAGGGGAGGAGGTACATATATGTCTTTGAATTAGTATTTTAATATTTTTCAGGTAAATACCAGAAGTGTGATAACTAGATCATATGGAAATTCTTTGGGGTTTTTTTTGGAATCTCCATACTGCTTTCTATAATGGCACACCAATTTACAATCCCACCAACAGTGAATAAATGTCCTGTTCTAGTCACACTATAGTTACTTGTCTTTTGAATAACAGGGAATGACTCTATATTAAAGTGACACCTTTTGCTAAATAATTTTGTGTTCCTCCTCTCATTATTTCCCTCCTTTCATCCTTCTTCTGTATGTATAGACACAAACCACAATTTGTTCTTGTTAACTGAAATGAAAGTCTTAATGATAGACAAAGAATTTATTAGGTGATGGAAATGAGGATTTGAATGAGAAACAGTTGGGTACATTTTACTCTATGAGAACTGATTATACAATTATACATTTTTTTTTAGTTTTTATATACTTTGTACATACATGTACAAGGAGAAAAGGAACAGCGAGTCATTGGTTGTAAAATGTAATTGATCTTTACATGGGACTTCTGATTTTAATTTGTAGGTTTAGATGTATTGATTTCCTAAATTATTATGACCTATGGAAATGCTGTCTATGTGCTGAGGAGGGCAAATGCTGGGGTTGAATCATTTTCATCATCTTCCTGTCCACTAAAGAATGCATAGGTAACCATTATTAAAATTTTCTTTAACTGGCTTTTTGGTCATTGGTGGAGGCTGAAAAGTTGTCTTACTTGCAGACATCAGATTCCTGCATGGCTGCTGCACAGGACAGAGCCTATTCTGATATTAAAACTATATAGATGGCTTTACTCTCTGGTCTGCTAGACCTTGGAGGGGCAGAGGGTGCCAGACTGTTCAATGTGTCTGTAATCTTAAATATAAATGGAAAGTATTAGACTCATTTTACAGATAACTAAGGTAGAGAGAGAGTGTGACCAGTTACTCACTTCCATAATGTGTCAAAGCAAATCTTATATAGATCAGGATCCTTGACCCCTGGTTTACTATTCATTCAAGTAAATCCTATTATCTACCATAGAGTAAGAATTCTGCTCTTTTATTTTTGAAATTCCTTGAGGATAAATATGAGAACATTTCAGAAAGAGTATAGCAGAATGATTTTAAAGCATGGTCTTTTAGGAGTCAAAAAAATTGTGTTTGGCTCTATGTTCCTATTTATGGAATAGAAACATTTTTAGTACAAGAAATTTTATTTTTTTTAAGGAACTTTCTTAACTCCCTGAAATACAATTGTGTTCCATCTATGAGATAGGGATAATAATTATTCTTACCTTGTATAAGGATTATGTGATATAAAGCATGTAAACACTATAAAAATGTTCTTCACTATAGTAAATGATCATTTTAATTAATAATTGTATAAGTAGAGGCCACTAAATAGGACTTCTGAATTCCCTCAATAAGAAACATGTTAAGAAGTTCTAGGAATTGTTAAATATCTAGAATTAATAAGAAACATCTAGATGTAATATAATGTTTCTCAACAGTATCACCATTACAAACTACACATGCACATTGGCTAACATGTAAATGCCTTAGAAGCAAGAATTTCAGTTTGTTTTGTTTACCTCTATATCATTAGCATCAAGAACAATTTCACATATGTAGTAGGTGCTCAGTAAAAATGTTAAATAATTGAATTAACTTATTCCTAGATTTCTCTTTATTACTCACTCAATTCCTAAAGCTTGTTAAAATTATTTTGAAGGAAAGAAAAAAACAAAGTCATAGGTTTTAAAATAATACAGGCTTGGGTTTGATGGCTGGATTTGGTAATCACAAACCACTCATACTCTCTGAGGTACGCTTTTGGACTGCCCAGCTAGGTTTAGAGCTAGTTTGGAAGAGATCAATAATTAAAACTAAAACAATCTTTTGAATGCCTAAACACTCTAGAATTCAGATTTTCATAAATCTCATTCATATTGGGCCTATTCTATGAAGTTACTCTTTCCCAAACACCCCACTCTTTTCTGTCTCTGAGCATTTCCTAGAATTATTTCTTGCAATGAGAACTTCTCTCCGTGGCATACTTGTTTAAGTTCTATTCTTTTGTCTAAGAAATAGAAGTTAATCCCAGCCATACTAACTCCCTTACTTTATCCTCCTCTAATTGAATAAGTATAATTTTTCCATCATTGCTAACAATAACTCTTATACATCTTCTACCTTCATTTGCGTTATTGGGTTATATTGCTAGCTCATTTTTGTTATGTGTGAGTATTGCCCTCACCCCAACTAGATTTTAAGTACTTTGAGGACAGAAACTATATATTAGCTGTTAAATGTTCTTCCTTATATTTTGTTTATATTTTAGAATTCAAAAAATAATTGATGGACTGATTGAAAAGGAAACTTGCAGAAACTCTGTCTCCTTATGCTTCTGATGCCTACTCTTTGCTAGATTCCCTGTTAAATCCCACACAATGATACTTTTAATAAACATATTATTTATTGTAGGCAGGGCTTGGAGTCATGAATCACAATGTGTGGATAGTTTGTGTAACACCTATGGCTCATCCAAATCAGGGGTGGTTCCTCTCATGGTTCCAAATTAATACTTATCTATTTCAGGATGCCAATAATATTTTATTCCCTCACTTGTTCTTCATTGTCTCCAAATAGTTCTAAGCCTACTTAGTGTATTGTACTTACAATACCTAACTACTTAATATTTTGGATTTGTAATTTCTGTTGAGGCTCTATAATTCAGTTTTTAAAAATAATGTAAGAAGTTAATAAAGAAAAAATAGCAATACTAGGTACCCTTTTTCAAACTCTTATTATAAACCATGAACTCCATCAATAATTTAGTACATATTCTCTCAAAATTCTTCCACTGACCCATAATGTATGCATTATTATCATCCTTATTTTATAGGTGAGGGAAACTGAAGTTTAGGGAACAAAACTCAATTGCATGCTATTATATAGCTCTTAGGTGCCTACTAAGCCTGTTTTTAAATCAGGTATGTTTCACTCGAAACCTTTTTAATAGCCTTCCTCAATAGAAAATAGAGAAATGTGATTATAACTAGTAAGTCACAGACACCTATTTAAAAAAATCAGAAATTAATAAACAATAAAATTGCATATGTTTTACAGAGTATGACTTTACCATTCCTTCCTTTGGAGCATGCAAAGAATGCTGGAAGTGTGACCGTGGGGAGGTTTGAGCTTATAAAGCGTTGAGATTTTGATAAGGTGGCTAGCGAAGAAGATTATTTTTGAGTAAAAAATGAGATTAACCATCTAAGAAAAGGTAACAAAAAATGCAGAGACCCTGAGGTGGGAGCCTGCATGGAATGTTAAGAAATGTCTCAGAAGCCAGTGAGGCTGGCAAAAGGCAAGGCAAGAAAATGTCAAAATGAGTAGGACTTTTAGGGCTTTTTGGGTTAGGCGTCTTCTTTCAATGAAATGGGAACCCAGGAGAGCTTTGAGTTGAGGAATTAGCATGATTTGGGTAATGTTTTAATGGGGTCACTAAGGTTGCTATATTAAAAAGCGACTTTAAATGGGCAAATCATGGAGCTGGAGACCAGTTAGAAATTCCTGAAATAATCCAAGTGAGAGATGTTAATAGTTTAGACCAGACTGGTTTAGATTAGAGAAACTGGAAACAGATTATCCTGTTTTGTATAAAATTTACTTTGGATATCTATCCTCTTTGTTTTTCTTGCCCTGATATGGTGTTCTTCTCAGCTGTCTTCTGTATTTGATCAATATTAATTCCGTGAAAATGTTTTCATGTGTAGTTGCCATTGAAGTTTTACTGCTTTTTAATCCACCAAACATTTTTTAGGGTAGTTTACCCAAGACCTGTACATTCAAGGCTTTATTTTCCTTTACATTCATACTTTTTTATCCTAAGGATACACCCCACTTTAGTTCTATGCTGAAAATCTGTAGAAAACTATTTGAGGCCAGGGATCATGTCATATGCACGCATATCTTCAATTACCTTGCAAATAGCAAGTGATCAATACATTTTTGCTGAGTGACTAAATGAATGAATGTTAACTCCTAAAATAACTGCATATATTTCATGAAGTCCCTATTTATTTTGGGCATGAATCCAATACGAAAGAACAGACATACAGTAAGGAAAAAAAGATTATGCCTTCTCATATTTTCTCTCTACTCTCAAATTACTGCTTCTTTTATGACACTATTTCTCCAACATCAGAATCTTTAGAAAACAGTTTGGGAATCTAGAGGTTACCCAAGGTAATTCTTATCAGAAGACAAGTTTGGGAAATGCAGTCTTTTGAGCTATGTTTGGAATTAAAGTCAATATGTATGTTGAAAAACTGTTACGTGTTTATATTTGCCTAAGTGATATATATGCCCACAGTTTTTCAAGCTTTTCAGACTGAAATTTATAGTAAAAATATAAACAAAAGGTGACAACTCAGTATAAGGTTCTCAAAGCAATACATGGTCAAGGGTTGCTATGTATATTACAATCAGAGAAATACTAGAGAAAATATAATTCTTACTGATCATTTAAAACTGATTCTTTCATTAACTTTTAATAATGACTTTGAAGGGTATAGACAGAATGGGTCATAATTCACCGTATAAAAATAACTAACTTCTAAGTTGCTTTGAAAAGCATGCAGCCTCAATTTGGATTATGCAAATGAAAAGATGTTGAATTTTCATAGGCAGGCAACACCAAGCAGGAAATGTGTGAAAGTCTCGCAGACAGAGTAGCTGTCCATGTAGCCTGTTCCATTTACCAGACAGGAATTCAGGTTCAGCATGCACTGACCCCTTGAGACTTAGGCCATCTACTTACATGCCTCAGCATGCCCAATAGCAATAGCTAATGTTTATGGGATATTTGTGTTGTGTGGGGCACTGCTCAAAGTACTTCATTTATTTCATTTTTATAATTACAATGCAGTTATCATGTAACTACATTAGAATTTAAGAGGGATTTCTTAAGTTAACTTATTTTATATTGAATATTGGTTTATAACATTATATAGACTTCAGATCAACACAATTTTATATCAAACTTTTTAAATTACTACATTATGCTCATTACCAAAAGTCTAGTTTCCATCCATCACCATAATATTCACCCCTTTTATCCAATTTACTCATCCTCTTCCCTCTTTCCTGGTAACCACTGTTCTTGTTCTTTGTCCTATAATAACCCCTAGTTCCATCCAATTTGGTGTTCATTCAGGCTTTCATCCTTTTTTTCCCTAATATAGTTAAGTATTATTCTATTGTGTGTATAACACATCTTCATCCATTTCTCTGTTGGTAAGTACTTATGTTCTTTTAATCTCTTGGCTATTTTGAATAATCCTGGGACAAATCAAGGGGTGCATATATCTCTTTAAATTAGTGTTTTTGCATTCTTTGAATAAATGCCCAGCAGCAGGGTAGCTGGATAATATAGTATTTCTATTCTTAACATTTTGAGGAATCTCCTTACTGTTTTCCATGAAGTCCGCACCAATCTAGATTCCTCACAACCATGTATGAATGAGGGTTCATTTTGTTCCACATCCTCCCCTGCTGTTTACTACTTTTTTTAAAAAGTCATTCTCACACTTGTGAGGTGATATCTCATTGTAGATTTGATATTTATTTCTCTAATGATAAGGGAGGCTGAGAATCTTTTCATGTGTCTGTTGGCCATCTGTAAGTCTTTTTTGACAGGTGTCTATTCAGATAATCTGTCTATCTTTTAATTAGGTTGTGTATTTGTTGAGTTTCATGAAGTCCTTATGAATTTTGGGTTCTAATTTGTCTGATATATGATTTACAAATATATTTTTCCATTCGTTAAGTAGTCATTTTAACAATGACTTGTTTCGTGGTACAAGAGCACTTTAAATTGATGTAGTCAGTTTCTTTACTTTTGATTTTTTTTTTCTTTGTCATTGATGATGTGACCACAAAGATATCAAAAAGACCAGTACCAAAAGGTTTGTCATCTAATTTTCTTCTATATATTTTATGATTTCAGGTTTTATATTCAAGTCCATAGGCCATTTTGAATTAATTGGTGTGTGTAGTGTAAGATGTTGTTGTTTCATTTTTTTGCATGTGGTTGTCCATTTTTCCCAATATCATTTATTGAAATACTTTCTTTACTCCTCTTTATGCTCTCTGCTTTCTTGTCATAAATTAGATGTTATTATTAAACTCATTTGATAGGTAAACAAACTGCATCACAAAGGTTTAATTGTACAGGTGATATCACCATAAATACCAGGCACCGGATCTAATGCCTTGTACTGACCGTACCTGCAGCAACACCTCTCTTAGTCTTGACGCCAGATTTGATGCTTGGTACTTTGACTTTTAACTCCCTTCTCCAAATGAGCTGCTTTGTAGCTCTAATTTTGACAACAGTGTGGGGCTATTCTCTGGCATTTTAGATTTAGCATCTCCTAACATCCTCGTCTCCCCTGATTATGTCATAGTTTCTTCCATTAACCAGCACCCAGAAGACTAACTATGGAGAGGATAACCTATACCCTCCCATGAGCCTGAGGGTTCTTCTACTTCGGAGACATTCATTACCAATGGCAGAATCAGCACCCTTTGAAAGAAGCCTGTTTAGCTGCACACTTATTATTTGTGTAGTAAATAAGTTAATACAACTTCCTAGGGGGAATTGGAATTTTTTGAGAACTTAACCCTTGATAATTGAAAAAGGAAGATTAGCAATACAACAAAGAAACATTTGATTCTGTGAAGTTGTATCAAATTTAAGCTAGACCTGTCCTTTTTGTTTGGATCTTTAAAAGACTTTGGCACTTTCAAAATAGAATTTAATTGAAAGAAACTGAGATGTCTTTCTTCAAAATGAAATTTAGGGGAATGGTAGGAGAAAAATTTTTAGTTTAAAATTTACTATCTATTTTTAATGTGTGTATTTAAATTTATATATTTTTAAAAGTTATGCATGGAATTGTTAATTTTTAAAAGATTCATTTAGATTTACTTATTTTTCAAAGGATGTGCTAGATTCAACAAGAAAAAGAAGGGAAAATAGGATAATTTGGTGTACGGTAACTCTGGAAGGGGAAGACTGAAGTAGACTTCAGAAGTGAAACCCCGGATCTTGTTAGAGTAACTAAAAGATCCCTTTGCATTCAGAGTGAATGTTTAGTCAATTAATTTATAATTGGAATTCTCAAACTCTGTGGAACTTAAACTAAACACTAGGTGGGTCAGTATGAGTCCTATTTTTCAACTCTTTTAGGATTATAAAAGTAATATATGCTTATTATAGAAGTTACGCGAAGTTCAGAAAAAGAACAAAAGTTTATGCTTGGTCACAATCTTGTCATTCATAAATAGAATCTGTATTTTTTTTCATTTCTATGCATGTTATGTCTCTAATTGTGTGTGCATTATGTGCATAACATAGATTTCAGGGACAATATATATTAATTATATCCTGTTTTTGCTTGATATCACCACACAAGAACATTCTTTTGCATGAATAATTCTTCAGAAGCATCAATTTTAGTGGTGCATAATAGGGAATTTTTTTTTTTTTTAAAGAAGTAAATAAAGGTAGGCAGGGATGGAAAGCATTGGTTTTCTAGGACCTTTACTTTTCTGCAGAGAATCAAAGCTTTCGAGTGTAACCTTGGAATAACTTTGAAATGAGATGCAATTTGGAGAAAAAAAAAAAGATGTTGAGTCTGTGTCTCAAAAAGATCATTGTCATTATACTTCATATGAAAAAAAATTATGTATACTTAACACAAATGTGTTTCTCTACTTAGTCTTCTAATACTATCTCTATACCCACCCCACCAAATATGTGCTTTGAATTTTTTTTAATAATCTTTTCAAAAGGAACTAGTCAAAATTTTTTCTTAGTATCATGATTCTCCTAGGCATTTAGAATGGAAAGACTGGAGATTTAATCAGTACACAAACCTTGGAGGTCCTACTGCTGGATGATTTCTTTACCTCATCTTTACATCCCTTTCTTCTTCAGTGGAGGCTTTCATTATCTTTTACTGTATAGGAACATCTTGTCTTCCCTTATTTTCCTCTATTTAGCCTCCAAGTTTATTCTCTCCATGGTGACACTGAACTTAGTTTTCAAAAGCATGGATGAAGAACTGGCTATCCATTTCTTTATTTAAGAACTTACCGTATTCCCCACATCCATCAAAATTTCAAAATTCTTTGTCCTTATGGTAGAGCTTGAACCCTCTTTCATTGTTATGTCCTGCCAGACCCCACTTACACACAATGTAGGATGAGTATCCATGGCAGCTGTGTATCCATCCACATGTGAGAGGGGAGAGGTGGAAAGAATGTGGCACTTGGTAGAAATCTTGGGTTTTGAAATTTATCCACTCCAGTTACAAAAAAAATCTGCAACATTTCTAGGTGAGTCAATCAATTTTTCTAATGTTTAATTTCTAGACGCCCCAGTAGAGATGACTTTAGCTAGACAAAGCCTGAGGGATATGCAGGCTCTATTCAGAAGATGTTAAGGTATTTTAAGAAAGCTAATGAAATGCCAAGTGAAACAGTGAAAAAGGTTAACTTTAAACTTATGGGTTGTGATTTGCTTGTGTAGCTGGGAATTCCATTAGAGTATACTTTGAGTACAGGATATTTGGATAGGACCAACTTCTTTCTAAAATTTCAGAATTCATGAGGTCATGACTAAACACAATGTGTTGTTTTTTTTTTTTTATTGAAGAGTTGAGGAAAATCACTCTCCATATCTACAGTTAAATATCTTCCAGCCAAGATCTCTTCATAATATGAAACCTCAGTCAGCTAAATATGAATCCCTCAAAGTTTCTTGGTAAATCAATCACAAAATTTACATAATTACATCCTTGGTGGCTAGAAGCTTTCAGTCCTCAAAAGATTTATGTTAATTATAGGATAATGAAGGAAATTAAACGTTTTATTGATATTTTTATGCTGTGTAATAATTGTATAGATTTGGTAGTGCATGCATTTGAATTGTTTGTTGTTGAGTCCACCTGCTCCTCATTTACTAAACTGCCCTTCTGGTTCCTCTTATTGAGCCCATCCTCTTCCTGTTTGCTAAATTGCCCTTCCAATTATTGATACTCAACTGAGATTTTTAATTTTTATTTTTTGAATTATTTTCTTACATCATTGTTACATTTTGAAGAGTATTTGATTCCTCCTTCAGGTGTAGACCTGTAGTTCTACCCGTAGTTCTCTCTCACCATAGCACCCATAATCCATCACCACCATCCCTTGTGCCCTCCCCTACAGGTTTATCCCCTCTCCCTCCACCTTCCCTGCTGTATGCCTCAGATCTATGGTAAACTTGCAAGTTTTGTCTTTTCCTGACTCTTTGTTTGGTTTCTCTGTGTTCCATATGTAAGTGGCTATTTCTGATATTTATCAGATACTTCTGATATTTATCTTTTTCCATGTGACTTATTTCTTTAGAATAATCCCTTCTGTCACCATTCATGTTACAGCAAATGGCATGAGCTTATCTTTTTGATCACTGAGTACTATACTCTTATGTATATATAAAATACCTTCTTGATCCATTCATGTATTTTGGGGGCATTTAGATTGTTCCCATATCTTAGCTATTGTAAATAGTGCTGCAGTAAACAATGGAGTGCAGGTTTCCTTTTTGATTAATGTTTTTGTGTCCTTTGGGTAGACTCCTAGGAGTGGAATTGCTGGGTCATATGGTAGATCCAATTTTAGTGATTTGAGGAAACTCCACACAGATTTCTACAGTTTACATTCCCACCAGCAGTGTAAGCGAGTTCATTTTTCATCATATCCTCACTAGCATTTATTGTTTCTGGTTTTTATGTTTGTTTGTTTTCAATATTCTTACTGGTGTGAGATGGCAACTCATTGTGATTTTGATTTGCATTCCCCTGATAATAAGTGATGTTGAACACTTTTCATATGCCTATTGGCCGTTTGCCTTTCTTCTTTAGAGAAGTGTCTGTTTAGTTCTCATGCCCATTTTTTGATTGCACTGTTCTCCTTATGTTGAGTTGTGTAAGCTCTTGGTAGATCTTTGATATCAGTCCCTTATCAAATGTATGATGTGCACATATTTTTCCCATTCAGTAAGGTATCCTTTTGTTTTGGTTGCTGTCTTTGTAGCTGTACAAAACCTTTTTAGTTTGATATAGCCCCAGCTATATATATTCTTTGTTTTCCTTGATTCTGGAGATAAGTCCTCAAAGATGTTGCTAAGGCTTATGTCATGGAGTGTTTTGCCTACATTTTATTCTATATATCTTACAGTTTCAGGTCTTATCTCTCAGCCTTTTGTCCATTTT
Source organism: Scalopus aquaticus (assembly GCA_004024925.1). Classification (NCBI taxonomy): domain Eukaryota; kingdom Metazoa; phylum Chordata; class Mammalia; order Eulipotyphla; family Talpidae; genus Scalopus; species Scalopus aquaticus. The sequence continues at coordinate 119,544 of PVIJ01003561.1, forward strand.
GAGTTGATTTTTGTGTATGGTATCAGATAGTAGTCTAGTTTCATTCTCTGCATGTGGCAATCCATTTTTCCCAGCACCATTATTGAAGAAACTTTCCTTGATCCAGTGTGTATTCTTTGCTCCTTTGTTATAGATTAATTAACCATATATGTGGGGTTTTACTTATGGGCTTTCAATTCACCTCTTTGGTCTATGTGTTTGTTTTTGCTCCAGTACCATGCTGTTTTTAATAATTATGTCTTCGTAACAGAGTTTGAAGTCTGGGAGTGTAATACCTCTGTTCTTCCCCTTTTCAGTCAGGAGAGCTGAGGCTATTGGGGTTTTATATTTTTTTATGATTCCATATCAATTTCAATGATATTTGCCCTATTTCTTTGAAGCATGTCATTAAAATTTGCATTGGAATTGCATTGAATCTGTAAATTTCTCTGGGTGAGATTTGATAATGTTAATTCTTCTGATCCATGAGCAGGAAATGTCTTTTTTGTTGTGTCTTCTATTTCTTTTAGCTATGTTTTATAATTTTCCTTGTAGAGATACATCACCTTATTTGTTACATTTATTCTCAGGTGTTTAACTTTTTTTTTTTTTTGGCTACAATTATAATTGAGATAGTTTTCTTAATTTCTTCCTCTTAGACCAGTTGTTTGCATACAGTAAAGCTACTGATTTTTGTGTACTGATTTTGTAACCTCCTACTTTACTGAACAGGTTTATTGTGTTATATTAGTTTTTCCATAGATTTTTAGTGTTCTCCATATATGTAATCATATCATCTGCCAATAATGACAGTTTTACTTCTTATTTTCCAATTTGGACTCCTTTTATGTCTTTCTCTTGCATAATTGCTCAAGGTAGGACTTCCAGTATTATATTGAAAAGCAGTGGTGAGAGTAGACCTCTGTCAGGACAGAAAGAGCACAGGAGCAGGTTTGCCATGGAGCTGGGCAGAAAGGTCAAAGGAGGAGTCCCTGCTGCTTCTGCTTCTGTTGCTTATAAGCCCAGTCTCTGGCTCAGGTGTGCCAACTCATGCACACTGACACCCTACTCCAGGTGCCACCATCAGGTATGCATGTAAACCTGCAGAGGTCTATTATTGATGGGAGGGCGGAAAAACCTGATGACTTTTTTTTTTTTAAGGTTTATTAATTTATACATACAAGCTGGGGTACAGGCCAGAGGCGTGGATGGTGAGAGGATTCACCAGAGACAGAGTGGAGAGCAGAACAGGCAGATCAGAAATACACTGCTGAGGGGAGCAGTGGGCGAGGCAGGAGAGGTCTGCCGCACCATGTGGGATTCTCCCCGGCTGGGCGTCGAACTCGCATCTCCGCTGCTGACAGCTCCACAGCGCAGCGCTTAACTGCTGCTCCACCAGGGAGGCCCCAAACCTGATGACTCTTTCAATTACCCTGCAACATCCATGACTTATTACAGACATTATGGAAAGGCTTTCAATTTTCAACATTGAGAATGAGTAACTGTGGGCTGTTACATGTATATTTTATTATATTAAGGTATATTCCCTTTTTCTCCAAGTTTTTCAAGAGTTTTCATCATAAATGGATAGAGAACTTTACCAAAGGATTTCTCTGCATCTATTCATATGATCATATGGTTTTTATTTTTCTTTTTGTTACTATGGTAAATCACATTAATTGATTTTTAGATGTTGAACCATCCTTTGATCACTGAAATAAACCCCTCTTAGACATGACATATAATCCTTTTTAATGCATTGTTGGATTTAGTTTGCTGAGATTTTATTGAGAATTTTAGCATCCATGTACATTAGGGAAATTGACCTGTAGTTTTCTTTTTTTATGTCTTTGGTTTTGTTATAATTAGTGTCGTTAGTATTTGTGTTGGCCTTGTAAAATACATTTGGTAATATTCCTTCTTTTAAAATTTTTTTTTTCATAGAAGAACTGGGTATAGGCCAGAGGTGTGTGTGTGTGGCGGGGTGCGGGGAGGGGGGATGTTGAGAGGATTCACCAAAGACAGAGCGGGGAGCAGAACAGGCAGATATACTGAAATACACTGCTAAAGGTAGTAGCAGGAGAGACAGGAGATGTCTGTTGTGTCATATGTGGGTTAGCTCCCTGACAGGATCGAACTCAGGCCTTGGCAGTGGTAGGCCTGAGACTTAACCTCTAGTCCACCAGGGAGGCCCAATTTCTCAATTCATTGAAATATTTTTAGCAGGATACACATTAGTTCATCTTTGAATGTTTGGAAGAACTCGCTTGTTTACCTGTCTGGTCCTGGGACATTATTTTTTTGGGAGGACTTGATTATTTCAATTTACTTGCTTGTAATTGGTTTATTCAAGTTTTCTATTTCTTGTTTGTTCAGCCTTTGATGATTCCGTAAAGGGAAGAATTTGTCCCTCTCATCTAAATTGTTTTACTTGTTTACATGTATCAATACACCTGTATGGTAGTCTCTAATTATCCTCTGGATTCCTGCTGTGTCTGTTGTAATTTCTCCTCTTTCATTTTTGAATGTATTTATTTGAGTTTTTCCCATCTTTTTTGTTTGTTTGTTTGTTTTTTTGTGAGCCTAGCTAGCGGTTTGTCTGTTTTGTTTATGTTTTCAGAGAACCTGCTTTTGGTTTTGTTGATATTTTTGACTTTTAAAAAAAATTCTGTTTCATTTATTTCTGTTTTAGTTTTTATTATTTCCTTTCTTTACTTTTGATTTTTTGGTTGTTGTTGTTCTTCTTTCTAGTCCTCCAGATGGGAGATCAGTTTGTTCCTTTGTTTGTTTTCTTTCTTATTTGTCGATGTGGACCTGTACTGCTATATACTTTCCTCTTAATTCTGTTATTGCTGGGCGTCTCTAGTGGCATAGGGGTTAAGTCTCAGTGCTATCACGGAATCATTGCTGCAGACTGACTTCAGTTGCCGGCCAGGGAGCTAACCCACATATTGTGTAACAGACATGACCTCTTCTGTCTCCCCTTAGCAGTGTATTTCAGTAGATCCACCTGTTATGCTCCCCACTATCTCTGGTGAATCCTCTCCCATCTTCCCCCCCACTCTGGTCTATACCCCAGTTCTTCTATGCATAAATCAATTAATCTTAAAAAAGATAATGCTATTGCTATATCACTTACATTCAAGATGTTTATGTCCTCATTATCATTTTTCTCTAGGAGTTTTTTAATTTCTTTGATTTCCTCATTAACTCAGTGGTTTTTCAGTAGCATGTTGTTCAGTCTCCACATAATGGGGGGTCTCCTTGCTTTTTTTTTATAGTTAATTTTTAATTTGATGCCTTTATGATCAGAGAAGATACTTGGTATAATTTCAATCTACTTGTACTTGTTGATGTTTGTCTTGTGACCTAACATGTGGTCGATCCTGGAGAATAATCTGTATGTCCTTGAGAAAAATGTGTTTTCAGTTCAGGGTGGGGGGGGTACAGTTTCTTATAAATGTCTGTTAGGCCCCTTTGGTCTAGATCTTCATTTAGGGATATTGTGTCCTTGTTTAATTTCTGTCTTTTGATCTGTCTATTAGTGAGAGTGGGGTCTGAAGTCTCCTCCCACATATGTATTTTCTCCAATGTCTTATTTCAGAGATGATAGTAATTGTCTAATGTATTTTGATGTTCCCTCATTTGGTGTGTGTATACTGATGTATGTTATCTTTCTGGTGTATTATCCCCTTGATCATTATACAGTGTCCTTTGGTGTCTTTTATCACTCTTTTTAGTTTGAAGTCTGTCTTATCTGAAACAAGTTTGGCTGTCCCTCCCTTCTTTTGAGAGCCATTTTCTTGTAGAATTGTTTTCCAACCCTTTGCTTTCAATCTATGTTTATCTTTGGAACTTAGGTATATTTCCTGGTGGCAGCAGGAGGTTGGATTATGTTTCCTAACCCAACATGCTACTCTGTCTTTTTTTTTTTAAAGATTTATTTATTTATACATACAAGCTGGGGTACAGGCCAGAGGCATGGGGTGGCGAGAGGATTCACCAGAGACAGAGTGAGGAGCAGAACAGGCAAATCAGAAATACACTGCTGAGGGGAGCAGCGGGTGAGGCAGGAGAAGTCTGCCGCACCATGTGAGATTCTCCCCGGTTGGGCGTCAAACTCGCATTGCGCGATGCCGACAGCTCCACAGCGCAGTGCTCAACCACTGAGCCACCAGGGAGGCCCCGCTACTCTGTCTTTTTATCAGTGAGTTTAGTCTCTGATATTTAGAGTGATTATTGATACATGGAAGTCTGTTACTGCCATTTTTTCATTGTTTTGTGGTTCTATTTAATTGCTTGTTCAGGTCATTTTTATTCTTGTATTTGTTTAGATACTAAAACTCTTTTTTATATTACTTGGAGTGGGAGTTTTGTAGTAGCAAATTCCTGAAGATTTTTTTTTTTTTTTTTTTTTTGGTCTGAGAAGGTCATTGTAGTTTGCTCATATGGGATGTAGAACTTTGAAGGATAAAGTATTCTTGGCTGGCATTTTTTATCTTGGAGTTTTTTTTGATATGTCACTCCATTCTCTTCTTGCCCATATTTTTCTTCAGAAAAGCCTCATGTTAGCCTAATTGGTTTTCCTTTAGAGGTTGTCTGTTTCTTTCCCATCATCATTCCATTATTTTTCCATTGTCTTAGACTCTTGGAAGCTTTACTACTATGCATCTTGCTGTTGATGTCCTTTCGTTTAGGAAGTTTTGGGTTCTTTTAGTTTCCTTGAAATTTTAAAAGAATTGTCTATATTAGAATATTAACAGATTTCTTTCAGAATGTCGTGGAATGGATCTTGACTAGTGATTTTAAGATAAAAGATATAAAAGTTATAAAAATTCTTACTATTTTAGATTGTATTGAAATATATAAGAAGCTTAAACTTTCTACCTTTAACTTTTATTTACGAGATAGGAACAGTAATTTAAATGCTTGAGAGGGTAACAAGCAATGCTTGTTATTTGGACAAAACATTTTAAAAGTAAATAATTTATTGTTTTTATACATGTAGGTTATAATGTCAACAGGGAATTTAAAATTAGTCATTAAAAACTCAACTAATGTTGAGTTTGATGGAAAAATCTTGCTAGATTTATAAATAGAGCACTGCAGTTATAAATTGAACATAAAAAAGTTAAATGAAATGCAGGCTTTTAAATTTTATACCTTTAAAAATTAAATATTAATTTTGCGAAGAAAAGAGTTCCAATCTTCTCTGTACACAAAATATTCCTTAAACCAACACCAAAACACTCACATTATACCTTACATGATTGTTACGAAGTACATTGAATAAATGTGTATGAGAACACTTTACAAATTTAGAATATTGTAAAAATATTTTTCGTTGTCTTTCCTTCTGTTGTTTCTCAGGCTGTTGCTTCAGTTTAGAAAAATATTCACCTTTTCTCTCTTTTATATAGTAACTGTATATCTCTCCATCGAGACTCTGCCTGTTAATATCTCCCAGACAGAACTTGTCTGTTTCTTATCCTTTCATTATTTTATATTATTATTATAATTCTTGTTATAATTTGTATTACTAGCATAACACTTTGTATTACTAGTGTAATATGTATATCCCTTGCTTTGGAGATGTTTATTCATGTTTGTTTTCTTCTTTAAAATATGAATTCCATATTCCATTCATTTTTAAAGGAAGTATTGCGTTTCCCTTACACACTAAACACTGTAGTCTATGTAATGAACAGAGCTATTATTAAGAAATGATATTTATGATGGTGTACAGTAGGTAATGAATTGAAGAAGTTATTTTGATTTTAAGTTAACAGCATTCTATTAAAAGAAAATTCTATAACCAATTTATAGAAAAGCAGTTGATCAGTTCAGAAATTTAGTTAACTCAAATAGCAAATTAAAAAAATTCAAGATACAGTAAAGAAAAATTGAAACTTCATTAATATATTGAAAAGCACCCACTTTTCCCCTTAGGTTTAAAACATTTTAATTCAAATAAACAAGCTAGAAGATAATTTTCCCAAATGATTGGTGCAGTAAAAACTAAAGTGAGACAGGGTGGTGAGAGAGAATGTCGATATATAATGAGAACCACACAGTCAGGGAAGCCTGTTCCTTCTCATTATGTAGACTGCTGCCCAACTCCCATTTCTTTTCATCCTTCCAGTCTGCCATAGTCAACAACACTGTTTTCCCTTTCTTTTTGGCCAGCAGTCAATAACATTGATTTTTTTTAGCACCAGGTGATTCTCACCTCTTCCCTCATTATCCACTCCTTCAGGGCTAAACAAAGCTAAGTTCCCTAGTGTATACCACTGTCTGCATAGCCTGTAAGACAGAAATGGCTAGAAAGCGGGAGGTAGAGTTTGGCTAGGTGGGAGGAATGGTCAGTGACACTAAATCCCTTAGGGGAATCCTGTGCAGAATAATTTTGACACAATCTTAATTTAAGGGATAATATATCCTCCAGAGGAAAAAAGAACATAAAATGTTTATCTTCCTCATTGTAATTCTATTGAGTACGCTGAGGGGGTGGAGGAGGGGATGGAGGTGGGGGAAACAGTGATTCTCTTCCATGTTCCATTCTTACTGAACCTAGTCAAATAGACAGATACTACTCCTGGGGGAGAGGCCAAATATTGGCAATGAGGAAAATGTCAGTAATAGTTAATAGGACCATCAATGATTAGTTTAGTATAAAAGAAAAGAATAAATTTACTCAGTGAGTGCTTATTATATGCTGCAGTTTTAGAATCTTTGTTTTAATCATTTTAACAATCACGTCAAGGGAGTGTTACTGCAACCATTTAACAGTTCTAAATCAAAAACTTAAAGAGTTCCTCAATTTGTCCAAAGTCACGTAGTAAGAAGATGACAGAGCCAATCTTTCCCATATACATAGTATCACCTTTCTAGAATCATTGACTTTTCTTTTAGAGAGCCCATGCAAACAAAACAAACAAACAAACAAAAAAAAAAAAACCTGTTTAATAGAAAGAGTGGAAATATGGCCCTTTTGTTTAATGATGAAGAGGAAAGTGCCAGAATCTATACTGATTCATTTTGAAAGTTTTGTTGTTCAACCAGGTGTAAAGGACTGAGAGAAAAACTCCAAATATTTTTTAGGAAAGATAGTGAAAAGATGCCTAGATGCATGGTTTTAAAAGTCAAAAGAGTCATTTCTGAGTCTGGACTATTCAGACTAAAATGTTCTGAAACTTAATGTGAACAGGTAGCTCTACTAACTCTGCCTTTTAGGCATCACAGTGCAAGCTTTGAAATTTTGAAATATTTACTAAGCTGGTTTTATCCTGGCTTTCCTCATCGGTAAACTGGGATGCCTGTCACATAGACACACATTTTATTGTATGACTTACATGTGCTAATATTTTTAAGCACGTCAATGTGTCTATACTGAATCAATGGTAGATTTCTTCCTTCTTCAGTGATACCCATTCCCTGTGCACAATACAATGGTGAAGGTAACTGCCAATTTTCCTTTCTGTTGAAGTGTAAGACCAATGTTATTACTCCTGGGGGAAGCACTTAAGGATTCAAAATCTTAACAGTGTACATGAAATTCATCTATATAACAGCAAACTCCAAGCCTAATATCTCATGTAGTAGAGGAATGTGGATGTCCCTAAGGCTATGTAACAGTTTCAGAAGATGCACCCTAAAGTTATACTGTCTAATAGAGTAATCTCTAGTCTGAATTGAGATGTATATGAGTATGAAATGCCTGTTGAATTTTGAAGACATAGTATGGGAGATTAAAGTATCTCAATAAGTTTTTTCTTGGTTATATGTTGAAATTATTTAAAAGTCACATATAGTATACAGAGGATTTAAAATTACTATAAAATTTAAATTACATATATAGTTCACACTTTGGTCCTCATTATATTTTGTCTTGGGCAATGCTGAACTAGATGCTAAGTGGCAGTTCTTCCCATAGATAGCTAAATTCTTGATCAAGATATTATGAAGGGATGCTTAAAATCATTGTAGCATTTTTGAAGATTATGGCTAGGACTCCTTTTATCCTGTGTTTTGGAACTCTTAGTATGATCATTGAATGTCCAACTTAAAAAGGGTACTTAGTCCAAATTCCAAATTTACACTGAGACCTAGAGAGGTGAAGAGATTTGTATAGATTTTCTCCATTAAAATGCACTCACGCTGGGCCTCCTTGGTGGCTTAGGGGTTAAGTCTCAGTGGTATCACCTGTAGGGCCTGAGTTCAATCCCCAGCCAACGAGCTAACCCACATGGTGCAGCAGAGCTCTCCTGTCTCACCTGCTGTTCCCCTTAGCGGTGTGTTTCAGTAGATCTACCTGTTCTGCTCCCCACCTTTTCTCTGGTGAGTCTTCTCATCCCCCATACTTCTGGCCCACACCCACCAACTCTCAGATACATGACCTCTTTTCTCAATGAACTCAAATGTCTGTACCATCTTGGGAGAATACAAACCCTATCATGTGGGCACAGGCCAATTTCCCTGGAATGGAAAACTTTCTTCTATTTCAAAGTGTTCCCAATGTAGAACTATTTGACATTCAAATTTTATTATAGTTTAACTTGCTTGTTGAATCTTTGCCACTTAAAGCAAAATTAACCACTTTCAACTTTTCCTTACCTAAATAACATTGTTTTAACTCAAAATACCCTGTGTGGTATTGACTTACTTTCACATAAGTCCTTAAGGCAATATGCTTGTCATTGGGTGCATGGTAAGCTAATAGTAAATATTGGTTGAATTGAACTGTTTTTGAACACTTTAGCCAAATCCCCTTTTAATACTAAGTCTTGATACTTTATAGGCTACATATAAAAAAATTGAATATAAAATACAAAAATCTAAGCCTTCCAACTGGAAATCAATCTATGTTTCTATGTATCTATCTACACATATGTGCATGTGTATGTATTTGTAAATTACCTAAACTTACAAAATGCTATCATGTGTGGAAGTACCATTCCTTAGCACTTATCAGAATCTCCTCATTAGTCATGTTGAATTTCTTCATCAGAGATGTTCTCTATATAAATGCAGTTGGACTTGTCACTCAGGACTGGATTGAGTAGGCCTGAAGAGGCCATGATTCACACAGTCTCATTTCCATGGTGTATGCCTTAAATGCCACATCTTCAGTCAGCAGTTTTTGTCTCCCACAAAAAGAAAATCGAGGTTTGCATCCTTTTCTTTTGAAGAAATGCATTTTGAAGAAATGCACTTTTGAAGTTTGTGCTAGGAAGTACATAGTAGGAGTGATGCATTTCTGTTGACTCTTTGGCTTCCTCAATGTGAGATTTAGATTTGGCCCCATTTCCCAACAAAATTGATCTTAATTTTCTATAAATTCTGTCTGTTGATATCCTCTGTTTAGCATTAAAGGCTGCAATAATTAATAATTTAATGAAATAGGTAATGATGTTGTTGTTGTGTTGTTTTTAGCTTGCTATGTCAGATTCCATTTTTCCTCTTTCTATACATAGTGGCAAGGTAGAAGAGAAGTTACTGATACTTTTATTTTCCAGGTTGAAAAAATAAGAGATCTGTACTGGTATGGATCCATTGTATTAAAAATCATTGAAACTCTTAATGGGGAGACATTTATTCACTTATTCAATTTTTTGCAATTTATTTATTTTCTTATGTCATTGTTCATTTTGCACAATACTTGATTTCTCCCCTCATGTGTAGTCCCCCTAATTTTCCCACTACCACAGTACCTATGAACCATAGCAATAGTTCCTTGTCCTATCCTATTTCGATCCCTCTCTCTCCCCTTCCCCTGCTGGATGCCTCAGATCTATGGTAAGCTTGCAAGACTTGTCTTTTTTCTGACCCTTTGCTAGGTTTCTCTATATTCCACATAAAGTGAAATCATATGATACTTATCTTTTTCCTTCTGGATTACTTCACTTAGCATAATCCTCCCAGTTCCATCCATATTGCTGCAAATGGCCTGAGTTGTTTTTTTTTTTCTTTTATTGCTAAATAGTTTTCTATTTTGTGTATATACCTCATCTTTTTTTTTAAGATTTATTTTATTTATGCATACAAGTTGGGGTGCAGGCCACCAGAGGTGTGTGTGTGGCAAGGGGTGATGAGAAGGTTCACCAGAGACATATTGGAGAGCAGAACAGGTAGATCAACTAAAATATACTGCTGAGGGAGCAGTGGGCGAGGCAGGAGAGGTCAGCTGTACCATGTGGGTGAGCTCCCTGGCTGGGGATCGAACTTGTGCTGCAGTGGCTGCAGATAGCTTCATAGTGCTGAGACTTAAGCAGTTGTGCCACCAGGGAGGGCCCTAGTATATATACCACATCTTGATCCCTTCACCTGTTCTGGGGAATTTAAATTGTTTTCACATATTAGCTATTGTAAACAATGCTGCAATAAAGATAGGAGTGCAAGATTCCTTTTGAATTAGTGTTTGTGTGCCTTTTGGTAGATTCCTAGGAGTAGAACTGCTGCTTCATATGGTAGATCCATTTTAGTGTTTTGAGTAACTCCAACATAGTTTTCCATAGTGACTGGACCAGTTTACATTCCTACCAGCATTGTAAGAAGGTTCCTTTTTCTCCACATCTCCACATCCTTTCCAGCCAGCATTTGTTGTTCCAGTTGGTTTTTTGTTGTTGTTGTTGTTGTTGTTGTTTGTTTGTTTTTTTAATATGGTCCATTTTCACCACTGTAAGGTGGTAACTCATTGTGGTTTTGATTTGCATTTCCCTTCTAGTCAGTGATGAACATTTTTTTCATATACCTGTTGGCCATTTACATTTCTTCTTTGGAGAAGTATCGTTTTACTCTCCTGCCCATTTTTTGTTTGGGTTGTTTGCTTTGTTTATGTTGAGTTGTGTAAGCTCTTTGTAGATTTTTGATATAATTTCCTTATCAAATGTACAGTGTACAAATATTTTCTGCCATTCAGTAGGGTGTCTCTTTTTTTAGTTTCTGTCTCTTTTGATGTAGCCCCAGCTGTTTTTCTTCTCCCTGATTTTCTTTGCTTCTGGAATGAGTCCTCAAAGATATTTCTAAGGTGTATGTCAAAAACATTTTACCTATGTTTTCTTCTATTTCTCTTATGGTTTTACATTCAAATCTTAGCCATTTCAGTTTTTTTTTTTTTCCCTGTAAGGTGTGAGGTAGTAGTCTAGTTTCATTCTTTTGCATGTAGTGGTCCAGTTTTCCCAGCACCATTTATTGAAGCAACTACCCTTGTTCCAGTATATATTCTTTGCTGATTTGTCATTGATTAGTTCACCATATATGTGTGGTTATATTTCTGGACTTTCAGTTCAATTCCATTGGTTTGTGTGTCTTTAGTTCCAACACCATGCTGTTTTTATTAGTATGGCTTTGTAATAGAGTTTGAAGTTTGGGAGTGTAAAACTTCTGTTCTTGTTTTAGCATGAGAGTTTTGGCTATGAGAGGATTTTTGTGATTCCATATGACTTTCATCAGTATTTGTTCCATTTCTTTGAAGAATGCCATTGAGATTTTTATTGGAATCACATTGAATCTGTATATTTCTTTGGACAGGATGGTCATTTTGATAATATTGATTCTTTAGATCCATGAGCAGGGAATGGCTTTCCATTACTTGTGTCTCCTTCTGTTACTTTAGTAATGTTTTATAATTTTCCATGTATAGATCGTTCACTTCCTTTAGTAGGTTTATTCACAGGTATTTAATTTTTTTCATACAACTGTAAATGTAATAGTTTTCTTAATTTCTTCCTCTTCAGATTAAGTGTTGGCATATAGGGAGTCTACTGATTTTTGTTATTGATTTTATAACCTGCTACATTACTCAAAAGGTTGTTTTATTATTTTTTTTAGATTTATTTAATTATGCATATAAGCTGGGGTACAGACCAGAGGTGTAGGGCGGTGAGGGGGTTTACCAGAGACAGAGTGGGAGCAGAACAGGCAGATAGACTGAAATACGCTGCTTAGGGGAGCAATGGGCGAGGCAGGAGAGGTCTGCCGCTCCATGTGGGAATCTCTCCGGCCGGGCGTCCAACTTGCGCCACAGTTGCCAATAGCTCCAAAGCAGTGTGCTTAACCCATGTACCAGCAGGGAGGCCCAAGATTTATTGTTTTAAAATAGTTTTTCCATGGATTTTTTAGAGCTTTCTTTTTGTATATATCAGATCAACTGAAAATAATGAGAGTTTTACCCCTTTCCCTATTTGGATTCCTTTATGTCTTTCTCTTGCTTGATTGCTATAGCTAGGACTTCCAGTACTATATTGAAAAGCAGTGTTGAAAGTGGACATCTTGGCCTTGTTGCAGATCTTAAAGTTAAGGTCTGTAGTTTTCACCATTAAGAATGATGGTAGCTATGGGTTTGTCATATATGGCTTTTATTTATGTTGAGGTATGTTCCTTTTCCCCCAAGTTTTTCTTTTTTTGTGTGCTTTTGGTTTTTGTTCCTGTCTTTCGGTTCATGGGTGCTTTGGCCAACTGCAATCATGTGTAGTGTGTGTGTGTGTGTGTGTGTGTGTGTGTGTGTGTGTGTGTGTATGGCAGTCTTTCTTTTTTTTAATATATATTTTTATTGTTATTTATGTCTTTTACATTTCGAATTCCCCTTGGGTAGCCCAACACCAATTCACCCGTGATCCATCTCCATAGTCCCTTGTGTTCTTTTCTATTCCATTTTGTGCCCTTATCCTCCCCTCCCCCTGCACTCCTACCCACCTGCTGAGTGTCTCTCTCCTATTTGGATTCCTTATAGTCCTGTTGTAAGTGAAATAATTCAATATTTTTCTTTTTCTTTCTGGCTTATTTCACTGAGTATGATCCCCTCTAATTCCATCCATGTCGCTGCAAATTGCATGTGTTTATCTTCTTTGAATGCTGAATAGTATGCCATTGTGTATATGTACCACATGTTCTTCATCCAATCATCTATTTTTGGACATCTGGGTTGATTCCATACCTTTGCTATTGTGAACAGTGCCACAATGAACATACGGGTGCATGTATTCTTTCGGATTAGTGTTTTTGTGTCCTTTGGGTAAATTCCCAAAAGTGGTATTGCTGGGTCGTATGGGAGCTCCATGTTTAGCAGTCTGAGGAATCGCCATACAGCCTTCCATAGTGGTTGGACCAGTTCACATTCCCACCAGCAGTGTAGAAGAGTTCCTTTTTCTCCACATCCTTTCCAGCATTTGTTATTGCCTGTATTTTTAATGTGTGCCATCCTCACAGGTGTGAGGTGGTATCTCATAGTGG